>OY992883.1:106235930-106318430 GCA_963921405.1 Cepaea hortensis
GGGGAACATGTATTCTCAAGAAGGCTTCTTGACTCTAAGGCAGAGTCTGATAAGAAGAGTTTGCTGTGGCGTGGGCAGGTGGTCCCACCAGCAACCAGGCTTGTGTACATATTGGATGTGATCATGTACTATTCCTATATCCCGAGGGATGGTATATTGATCAAGATTATGTTTCTTAATGTACATTGATGATGTTAGGAACGAGTCTAGGGACTCTTTACATATTGGTTTAGTTCGATTAAATTAGAACAATAACAGCCTTGTATCATTACTGACGTTAGCGACGACTGGTAGATGATTAGGGATAGGTGAGACCTATGACAGACTCGTCATTCTGATCTCTAGCTCTGTTTGACGGGCTGTTCTGTGAGGCCAGCTGACATTTGTGAACACATGCTTTACTACTCTCCATATAGAGATAATGCTTTGGTTATATGAATAACTAACTAGCATGACTGAGGGTTGAGTAGGTTTTGGTAGGATGCATGTGGACTAATGTTTGGGCCAGTATACTCTCACCGGTCGCTCTTCCTTTTCAGGAGTTTGCCTGTTGAGGAACCAGTCAACTATAATTGTTGTTGGCAGAAAACCACTTCGTGTGACAGAGCGAAGGGTTCAGTTCTTTACTTATCACGCCAGACTCCACCACACCAGGTACCCAATGTGATTCACCATGTGTGAAGTTTGCTTCAAGACATACAACTGCCCTGAAGGTGCACGTGTGGGAAGTGATGGTTGGTGATCGTTTAAAATAGAAGATACTCTGTTTTTGCCAGGAACATTTCAGCATGTTGAGTAATCAGGCTCGACAGGGAACACCGGTCCGTCTGGTTTGACGGGGGTTCTGCCTAAACGCAGAAGTAACTAATCTTCAGACACTTGAATGGTTCTTTGGACAGCTCTAGTGGCAGGTCTTGAGAAGAACTACACCAGTATTGACGTGTGTCAAGTGTAACCCGGTGGAAGGGACTATGGATTATAGTCCAACCTGAATTGTTTCCGTAAAATAGATGTCTGATTCTATTAATGTACTGTTACCGTATCCAGATTATCAACTGTGTTCTAGAAGGACTCAGTAACTTTTCCGTAGCCATATCTGATCCTACAAAGTGTGACTGTAAGAGACCATTGAATTGGTCAATGACAGATCGGTTCTGCAGTGGGACTGTGCTATGAGTGACAGACCATTCGATTGGTCAGTGACTATTTAGTTCATCGAAGTAACCAATTCTTGGAGCCAAGTCCAGGAAGATTGTCTCCAACCCGGTAGTGTTCGAGAACTGTATTACCAGTGACTCCGTGGGAGTGTTATAGATGCAGTTGGTCCAGTGAAGTGTGGTCCAGCAGTGACTCTATTGTTGTGGTTCCACGTTCGGGAGACGGAGTGGTCTCCCAGGTTCTAGTCATCTCACTGGAAGGAAGCCGGGTGAGTGGCGGACCGACTGGACGGGACATCTGCATCCACTCTACTTCTCAACTCGATGAAGACACCTACATCTCTAATTCTGTCTCTACTCTATCTTCTATTTGTGTAAATAGATTCTTCTATCAGGATGTTCATTTCAGTTCTATATTCTCAAGGGTAGAATAAACTTTATGTAAGTTGACTTGCTCTTTGTCTAATGATTGAGTGTGGTCTCGGACGATGCCTAAGTGTTCATTGTTCAACAGGTGTAGGTAGTTAGTGGGGGTCTAGAATCTGGAGGGGCTTGTAGACGTAATTAACTAACATGAGATCAACCACAGAGTAAAAATGTGTATCTGCTTGTCCAACCCCTGGGGCTAGAATACACGGGAGTGCCAGAGACACCTCGGGGTGGGTTCACTCTCACTACCCAAGGTGAACCCGAAACACTCCGTTACAGAGTGGGGGCTCGTCCGGGATTTGAACCCGGGACCTCTCGCATAGGGATAGGGACTTTGTCTTTATCCTCTACTTCAGTCTACATAAGATTCTACTACTTCTACCTATCTCCTAACTGTTTGACGGACATTTGTGTTGTGGTGATTAGTTAGTACTATTGATTATTGATTCATTGTATTGCTTCACCCACACATACTTGAGTACCCACCTATCATAGTCAACATGTCTACCCAAGAGTTAGACTTGGACAAAGTTCAGGAAACTGGACGTAAGTCTGGTCTTGAAGGAGATGCTTTGAAATCCTATGTCCAAGAGGTGGAAAGAAATTTTCGCCAAGAGGAAAGAGAGAGTAGGAGAGCAGAAAGAGAACTGGAAGCCAGTAAAGTGGCTCTTGAGGAAAAGAGGATAGCGGCTGATACGGAAATGAAACGGCTTGAGTTGGAAGCCGAGAAAGAAAAACGTGACCATGAGTATCGAATGAAGCTACTTGAGGCACAAGTGCCTGCTACAGGTGTAACTGATGGAGCTATGGGAGGAGGTGTACCTCCTGGCTCAGAGTCAACCAGTAGACGTGACTACCAGGCTATGAAATGGCCTTTACAGCCGTTCGAACCCGAGAAGGAACGGATAGACCAATACTTAGAGAAGTATGAAGCCATGTCTATTGCAATGGGTCTAGACAAACAGAAATGGTGTTTGAAACTCTCCCAGGGACTCCGTGCCGAAGGTTATGAAGTGTATGCACGCTTGCCACCGGGTTTACAGAATGATTACCCGGCATTGAAAGCGGCTCTCTTGAAGAGATTCGAGATCACAGCGCACTCATACCGAAGGAAGTTTCGAACGGCGAAGCGAGAACCTGGTGAACTGTTTTCAGCATACAGTGTGAGATTGAACTCATACCTTCTTAAATGGATGGCCTTGGCCGGATTTAAAGAGGAGTATGAAAGTTTGCGTGAGTTGATGGTTGTAGATCAGATGCGAATGCAAATGTCTAAACCCTTGCGAAACTTCTTAGGTGAGAATGGGGCTGAGAGATTGGATATAGTCACCAAGTTAGCCGAAAGATACGTTGAAGTCTATGGCGAGACTGGGGACACCAGTCCAACAGATCCGAGATCGAAAGATCCGGATCAAGGTAAGTCAAAGAAGAAGTCAAAGAAGACCACAGGTTCTGATGAACCAAAGAAACAGGTAAACTCTTTAGAGAAGATCTCTAACGTCAACCAAGGTAAGAATAGCCCACCTAGTTCTCCAAAGAGGAAGTGGAGTGAACGATGGTGCAAATTCTGCAAGTCCAGCACTCACAATACGAGTGAGTGTAAGAGTAAGCCCAAGGACTTTCACTTTGCTTGTCTTGCAGAGGTTAGGGATAGATCTTGCAGGAAAGTGAAGTCGGTTGATGGGAATGGAGAAACTAGACGACCTCCAGTGGTTGAGGAAGTAGAAGTGAATGGGCAACAGGTGTCGTGCCTCTACGACACGGGATTGCAATTTTCAGCTGTAATTGCATCCCACCTGACAGGCCCAGAGCAACTCACCGGGGAGATGACGGAGATACAGCCAGCCAGTAGGAGTGCTGTGGCGTTACGTTGCCCGATTGCCAATGTGGAGATTCGGAGCAAGTACGTTACTGGACGCATTCAGGCGGCAGTCGTACCGGATCCTCTCTATCCCCTAATTCTAGGCCGGAAGTACGTGTTTCTGGGCGAACCAGAACACCCTAGCATCCATAAGTCTAGGCAGGTCAGAGATACAGAGGAAGAGGGTCTCGAAAAGGTAAGTCTCCGAAATCCTCACCCGGATAGAATGAGTAATGCTCGGAGCAAGGATGCGACGGAGTGTCCTTGTTCGGAAGGGTTGCCCAACAATGAAAACCCGTTAACTCAGGGTAAGTTCAACTCTGATAACCAGTCACCGTTAATTCAGACTGGAACAGAGAAAAGGCAGAGGGAACGTAAGTTGGTTCCTGAGAGCTTCAGAGCTAATCTGCTGCGAACGGTACATGTCAGGTCCCCAACCGGACATCTGACGGTAGGGACAACCAGTAAATGTCTATCCCGGTACTATTGGTGGCCGGGAATGACAGGCGACGTGCGCAGGTATATTAGGTCTTGTCCGGAGTGCCGTAAATGCACACCTGAGAAACGGACGAAGACGAAGATATCCTTAGAGGTTGGAGACCGAGTTCTAGTACTCCTCCCAATCGAGGGGAACGAATTCGAAATCGGGTGGCAGGGCCCATTCCTAGTGGATAAAGTGGGGCTCCACAAGCACTATGGAGTGGTGATCCTGGGAAAGTCTACTACTTTCCATTCCAGTCTCCTCATGCGCTATGAGGGGAAGCCCGATGATAAGTCCACCAGCCCAAGGGCGCAGAGATTCGCTGAAAGAACGGTTTGGGGTTCAGGTCAGGTAGCGGAAAGCCTGTCACACCATAGGCAGTCCTATATGTATGTGCAGGTACCTTCTTCGGTTCAGCCCGGTGCTCGGGGGAACATGACCGGCCAAAGGAACACCCGCAGTGCTAGCTACACTGAGAACCGTGGTCGGAAGAAGTGGGTTGTGTCGGAACGAACACAGACCCTTGGTCCCTCAATCCGACCGACTGCAGTCCAGCTGGGTCCTCGAAAGGGGAAGATGGAGTTGCAGAAGTCCAGTAAACTCTGGCAGGAACGATCGTTAAATCAGGTCGAGACGGGAGCTCTGGTCCGCAAGATACTGCGAGATGCCCGATCGCAGTAGCGGAGTAGGCGTTGATCACCCGTGATACTGAATAGCTTGTCACCCCACCGAATGTGGTAAAAGTATTTTATACAATATTGACGGGTTAGACTTCCTCACCCGCCATCCGGTCTCTTAGAAAGAAGAACGAACGACATAGACAGCTTCTGCGTAGAAGTGGAACGACGGGGTCGATCCTCTTAAAGTGGGGGCCTATGTGACGAAACGCGTTTATCTGTCTTGGGTCGTCCAGATCCCGCACTATTTTGGCGCGTCATCGGGGACTTTCCCAGCTAAAAATAGACTGAGGGAAGCCGATGGAGGACTTATTATCTAGAATCGTCTCGAAACACCGGAATTCGAGTAACCCGGGATGTTGGGTATCGCTCTAAATTCTCGTGCAGAGAGATCTAGAAAATCTAGGCGGGGAATGACGGTTTCCCGAGAAAGTATCTTTTCTCAAGAAGCACTCGCTTCTTGTGCGCATTGAGTTGGCACGAAGCGGGAAATTGGCTAAAGCAGTCATTCACTTACTTTTGTTCGAAGAGAACAGACGCAGGCCTGATGTGAGCCATTTTTGTGTTGCGTCTCACCTCAACCATGATTCGGCTGACTGTTATGAAAAGGAAGCTGAGAAGCCCTTGAACAGTTCAGAAGCTGACTGGAGAGCTGGTTTCACCATTCAGGTAGATATTTGTTTAAATCATTTAACTTTGTACGTGTGTTCCACACGCCATTGTTCTAACCTCATTACCGATGCGGATGTCCTTGCATACTAAGTAGCAAACCGATCGATAACGCCGGTGACAATTAAGCGTGTGTTTGTTTACCGTGTGCTTGCGAATCAGCTGTTAGGAACGCCGTAATGTGATGTGGGCGAATTGGGTTCCAAATATATGTACCGTATATTGCCAATCGTTGCATCTATTAGGTTGCTGTGTTAGAATAAAACCTAGTTACTTGTGCCGGATGGAAACTTAGATTATGTCAGTCAGTTGCTGAAGCCAGAAGAACGGTTAGAAAACCAGGTAAGTTGGTAGGTGGAGATTCAGACAAAATTGTGCTTAGTTACTAAGTAAAGGAAGAACTTAGTTCTGTGCCACCAGGAATGATGTAACTATTGTGTAGTAACTTAATAGTGAATTCATTGAGTGGAACAGCGGATTTCTGTGGAAAGGTAAGTGGCTTTGGTGCTATATATATATATATATATATATATATATATATATATATATATATATATATATATATATGATGTGACATTGTGTATATATATTAGGTCATGGCATGGGATACTTCCTGGGGTAATTCCGAACGCCGAATAGCTCGACGCGTGATAACACTGCGTGCCGTCGCGATGTAAATATGCGTTCTGAAATCTGGTCTGAGCTATCCTGTTTCTTTCATACTGGCGCTAGTGCGAGTGAATGCTAAGGTGCTGGAAGTATGGAAGGATGCAAGGAGGCTGGATGAGACTGGGGAAATATAGAATATGGGGGATGTGAAAGCAAGCTATGAAAGTATGTGTTGGTAGACCAAACCAACGATGAAGTTCAGTCCATGCCAAGGCTAAACCACTTGGGAGGACAGAACTGGAACAGTACCCTTGGAACATGTGGGGAACATGTATTCTCAAGAAGGCTTCTTGACTCTAAGGCAGAGTCTGATAAGAAGAGTTTGCTGTGGCGTGGGCAGGTGGTCCCACCAGCAACCAGGCTTGTGTACATATTGGATGTGATCATGTACTATTCCTATATCCCGAGGGATGGTATATTGATCAAGATTATGTTTCTTAATGTACATTGATGATGTTAGGAACGAGTCTAGGGACTCTTTACATATTGGTTTAGTTCGATTAAATTAGAACAATAACAGCCTTGTATCATTACTGACGTTAGCGACGACTGGTAGATGATTAGGGATAGGTGAGACCTATGACAGACTCGTCATTCTGATCTCTAGCTCTGTTTGACGGGCTGTTCTGTGAGGCCAGCTGACATTTGTGAACACATGCTTTACTACTCTCCATATAGAGATAATGCTTTGGTTATATGAATAACTAACTAGCATGACTGAGGGTTGAGTAGGTTTTGGTAGGATGCATGTGGACTAATGTTTGGGCCAGTATACTCTCACCGGTCGCTCTTCCTTTTCAGGAGTTTGCCTGTTGAGGAACCAGTCAACTATAATTGTTGTTGGCAGAAAACCACTTCGTGTGACAGAGCGAAGGGTTCAGTTCTTTACTTATCACGCCAGACTCCACCACACCAGGTACCCAATGTGATTCACCATGTGTGAAGTTTGCTTCAAGACATACAACTGCCCTGAAGGTGCACGTGTGGGAAGTGATGGTTGGTGATCGTTTAAAATAGAAGATACTCTGTTTTTGCCAGGAACATTTCAGCATGTTGAGTAATCAGGCTCGACAGGGAACACCGGTCCGTCTGGTTTGACGGGGGTTCTGCCTAAACGCAGAAGTAACTAATCTTCAGACACTTGAATGGTTCTTTGGACAGCTCTAGTGGCAGGTCTTGAGAAGAACTACACCAGTATTGACGTGTGTCAAGTGTAACCCGGTGGAAGGGACTATGGATTATAGTCCAACCTGAATTGTTTCCGTAAAATAGATGTCTGATTCTATTAATGTACTGTTACCGTATCCAGATTATCAACTGTGTTCTAGAAGGACTCAGTAACTTTTCCGTAGCCATATCTGATCCTACAAAGTGTGACTGTAAGAGACCATTGAATTGGTCAATGACAGATCGGTTCTGCAGTGGGACTGTGCTATGAGTGACAGACCATTCGATTGGTCAGTGACTATTTAGTTCATCGAAGTAACCAATTCTTGGAGCCAAGTCCAGGAAGATTGTCTCCAACCCGGTAGTGTTCGAGAACTGTATTACCAGTGACTCCGTGGGAGTGTTATAGATGCAGTTGGTCCAGTGAAGTGTGGTCCAGCAGTGACTCTATTGTTGTGGTTCCACGTTCGGGAGACGGAGTGGTCTCCCAGGTTCTAGTCATCTCACTGGAAGGAAGCCGGGTGAGTGGCGGACCGACTGGACGGGACATCTGCATCCACTCTACTTCTCAACTCGATGAAGACACCTACATCTCTAATTCTGTCTCTACTCTATCTTCTATTTGTGTAAATAGATTCTTCTATCAGGATGTTCATTTCAGTTCTATATTCTCAAGGGTAGAATAAACTTTATGTAAGTTGACTTGCTCTTTGTCTAATGATTGAGTGTGGTCTCGGACGATGCCTAAGTGTTCATTGTTCAACAGGTGTAGGTAGTTAGTGGGGGTCTAGAATCTGGAGGGGCTTGTAGACGTAATTAACTAACATGAGATCAACCACAGAGTAAAAATGTGTATCTGCTTGTCCAACCCCTGGGGCTAGAATACACGGGAGTGCCAGAGACACCTCGGGGTGGGTTCACTCTCACTACCCAAGGTGAACCCGAAACACTCCGTTACAATATTGAGAAATGAAAAGTATCTTATGCAATAAGTCACTATCATTGAATGCAAGAAAAACAGTGATGAAATGCTATATAGAACCTGTTTTGCTGTATGACAGTGAATCTTGGAATATAAATGAACAAACTAGGAAGAACTTGGAAGCAACAGATATGTCGTTCCTAAGACGAATGTTGCGAATTCCTTGGACTGCCAGAGTAACTAATGAGGGTTGCCTAAAAGAGACTAATGAAACTAGAAAATTCTATACAACAATAAGAAAGAGACAAACAACTTTCTTTGGTCACGTGATGAGAAGAGAGGCTTTGGAGAACATCGTGACGACTGGTAAGATCGAGGAGAAGAGAGGCAGGGGCAGACAAAGAAAAATGACGGTGGATGGATTGAGACGTTGGCATGGAAGAATACCATCAGCAGGGTTGATCCAGAACATCAAAGTCCGAGATCTGTGGAGAGCCATGAATGCCTACGCAAGCTGGCATGACACTTGATGATGATAATGATGATGATGATGATGATGATGATGATGATGATGATGATGATGATGATGATGATGATGATGATGATGATGATGATGGTATCCTCTGTAATTTCAATTTTTACTGAACGGAACTTTATAATACTTGTTCATTTGATTGCGGGCAATGTTTGGCACAAACCTACTTTTTATTTGGCGCTGAACTTGTTCAGTATTATTCAGTTATTCACTTCATATAATATATAACACTGCAGTATGCACCTGACGAGATGCAGCGAAAGATGCCAGGCAATAAATCGTGCAACATATTGTTGGTGGCTTCTGTGTTTACAATCTACTTTCATCCTCATCATCATTATCATCATCTTCCATCTTTGCCGGCAAGAGTCGTGGGGAGGAATAATTGGCGTACCAGCGCCGTATGGGTGGCACTAGATAGTGTCATTCCGTGTGATTGTACAATGTCCATTCTCTTCTCGGGCGCCCTCTTGATCTCGTCGCAGATGATCTTTGATGTAGGGCCAGTGCTGTTAGTTGATGGTGTTGCATTCTAACGAGATGACCAAACCATTTGATCTTCTGTTTTTCGATAAATGTGGCACAGGGTGTTGATCCCACTGTTTGTCTGATAACAACGTTTCTTATTCTGTCTCGGATTGTTAAGTTGACAGCTCTCCTCAGGCATCTCATCTCGCAGGTGTTGATTTTGCGAAAGTGTGATTTGGATAAAGTCCAAGTCTGAGATTTGTAGCATAGGGTTGGTGTGAATATGCTGTTTATTATCTGTCGTTTTGCGAACATGGGTATATTTGGATGTTTCAGTAAGGGTGATAGTTGATATGTAAGTGCACTAGTTTTTTGACATCTGATTTCGATTTATCTTCCAATCTGCCATCTTATGTGATCATACTTCCAAGATATTTGAATTCTTTAACTTGTTTCAGAGTTGTGCTATTTATCTGTATACTTAGTGGACCAGGCGATCTGCTAACTTGCATTTCTTCTGTTTTGGCTGTATTTATACTCATATTGTATCTACTGCATGTTGAACTCAGAGTATTAAAATGATTTTGTAGTCCGCCCTCATCGCTGTAAACCATGTACTGATCGTCTGCAAATAGAATTTCATTTATTCCCTGTGGATCAGTTGTTTTATCTGGAGTGAAGAGTTCTAAATTTTCTGAATCTGTTCTGTCAAGGCTTGCTTCTGTGGATATTCTGTCCATGTAGAACCCACTATTACTGATCTTAAACTTGCTTAGGAAAACAAGAGGAGTTGGGGCTGATCGCTACGTCCTGCAAAGGACATGGCATATATTTACAATCAGGAAAACCTCTTTATGTGGTAAAGTGGTGGTGTTGTTCCATCAACAATGATAATGACCATTCATTTCATCTAGTGAGTTCTAAGATGGCTGGTAAGGCCTATCTAGGTAAAATATGTGGTACAGTAATCACATAGTGAAGATTCTAGTGGTTTGATCACACAATAAGACACGAAGAAATACCGATGGTCAGCGTGGCCGAATGTATAAGACAGCTCGCTCTTAAACTTCCTTTGTGCTGATGCTGAGGGAGCTGATTCAACCCATACACATGTCAGTTAGGCGATACTGTTGACCTCTCTTTCTTGACGTGGGGACGTAAATTACATGTACCTCAAAAGTCGGAGTGGGTTCGCCTGATGGCGATGGACAAACTATGAAAAGCTAAGTGTGCACGTGAATGGACTAAGCTTGAGTTCAAAGAGGTGGACACCAAAAATATAACAAGGAAGAAAAACCAGAGAACTAGCGGGTGCAATACGAAGGGAAAGAAGAAGGAATAAAGCAAGGAGAACGTTTCTAACATAGACGTATACCGATCTCACGAGCGTTTCCCTGGTGCAGAGCTTAAGCAGCCAGTTTCACGCTCTGAAGGTTGTGGGTTCGATTCCGAACTGCGACATTCAAGTCATGGGTACTTCAGTTTTCTCGGAGACTCCTGTGAGTCGTCGCTGGAGCAAGGCGTTCGTGCTTTGTGCGACGCTTTCTACAGGCCGCCCTGCGGAAAGATACCGAGCCATATGGGAAAACAACCGGTGCAATGAAGTCTCGTATTTAAACCCTATTTAAACATACACAGGTCTATAAATGCAGACATGTCTGAAATATAAGAAAGTGGTACTAGACAGACAGATCTATAAATGCAGATATACCTGAGATAAAAGAAAGCAGTACTAGACAGACAGATCTATAAATGTAATGCATGACAAGGCAGACGTGGTTGCGGCCTTGTGGGAGCACGTGTACACCTCGGAGGAGCAAATGGATCACCATGGTCTGGCAAGAATGTGACAGCGAGGAGTGACGAGGAGATCTGGCCGACGCTCAACGCTCAGAGGAAATTCGAGACGGACTTATACTCAGATTGCTACCGGTACCATTGGTATTGGAACGCTTCCCTGGATGCTGAGGATGGGGACGGAGCGCTTATGGGAATGCGCAGAATGCTGTGATGTCGGTTCCTAAATCAATCAATCAATCAATCAATCAATCTATCTATAAAGGTAGATATACCTGAAATAAAAGAAAGTAGTACGAGGGTAAGTTAATAAGTAAGTCACAAATGGCTGTAGAAAAATAACTACACATCATAACAACTTGAAGCCAGTTTATTTTTATACATACATTGTCCCTTTATTTTTCAACATAATTTCCACCAACATTGATGCACTTATCCCATCGTTTTATCAGTCCTCCCAAACCGGCTGCATAGAACTGCGTGCTTTGTTTTCATTTACCGGCCATCCCCCAGAACTGTGTGACTTACTTATTGACTCGCCCTCGTAACTATTTTTACCCAGCTATGCAACGCTTTACGGGACAAATATTTGTCAGCATAAACACTGACAACCCACTTTGGTGGGAGGTATTTCGCGAATGACGCCGAAGGCGAATGTGAAGTGAAAACGTGGTTAAGAAACAGAGCACGCAGTACTATGCAGCCGGTTTGGGAAGACTGATAAAACGATGGAATAAGTACATCAATGTTGCTGGAAATTATGTTGCGAAATAAAGGGACAATGTATGTATACAAATAAACTAGTTTCAAGTTGTTATCATATTTAGTTATTTTTCTACAGCCATTTGTGACTTACTTATTAACTAACCCTTGTACTAGACAGACAAATCTATAAATGCAGACATACCTGAGATAAACGAAAGTGGTACTAGAAAGACAGATCTATAAATGCAGACATACCTGAGAAAAAAGAAAGTGGTACTAGACAGACAGATCTATAAATGCAGACTTACCTGAGATAAAAGAAAGTGGTACTAGACAGACAGATCTATAAATGCAGAATTACCTGAGTCAAAAGAAAGTCCTACTAGACAGACAGACAGATCCATAAATGCAAACATTCCTGAGATAAAAGAAAATGGTACTAGACAGACAGATTTATAAATACAGACATTCCTGGGATAAAAAAGAGTGGGACGAGACAGAAACATCTATAAATACAGACATGCGTGAAATAAAAGTCAGTGGTATAAGACAGACAGATGTGGGATGCAATTACTAGCATTCTTACTTTTTGTCCGGCCCCACTCCGTTTTTGGAATATACTTAGATCTGTGTACTAATATCCCCTATTGTTTACTATATTATTTACTATTTAGTTTTCCATATATTCTACCCTATAGTTTAACATATAGTTAACCCTATAGTTTACTCTATAGTTAACATTTTATGCAATAAGTCCTTGTTCTTGAAAGTTAGAAAAAGTGTTATTGCATTAGTTTTAACATATGGCTGAGAATTCTGGACAATAGGTACACAGGCGACAAAATCCTCGGAAACCTTGGAGGTGTGGTTTCATTGAATAATTTATTTTATTTTTTTTTGGGGGTGGGGGCATTTTCCTTACAGGACGTTGCAGTCAACATCAGCATTTCTCAGCTGCTGTTGATGTACTAGGCAAGATTACGCTCAGTAGTTTGCCATTGCTTTCTGAGAGACCGGCTCACATACCCCGTAAGTTACCAACGCGGCGAGAACCGCTACCGATTCTCGCGTGAAGAATGCTTAAAATTAATTTGACAGCCAGAAAGAGCTATCGGAAGATTTTGAGGGAAGGTTAGTCGCAAATACAACTTGTCACAAACATCAGAAATATGAAACATGTTGTGACGATCGGACAGATTTGTGAAGAGAGAGATAGAGGAAGACAACGTGAGAAAATGCGTGACAGTCTTGTGTCAAGACACGGAAGGGAGTCAACACATGAAATGATCCATGCCGTCGGCAATGGCAATTTGTGGAGCAGCATGATCACGCACGTCAGTCGGCAAGGCACAGGATAATGATGATGGGTATTCGATGTCCCCTAACACATGTCTTAGTACCTATGTTAGAATGGATCGATCACAGTGACAGAATTTTCATCATTCTTCTGTAAAACTACATCTCCAAGGCTTCCAGGGATGTTTTCACCTGTTTACTAATTGTCCAGCAGCCGTATGTTAGAACTGGCTCTATGTAACATGCAAGAACTCCAATACCCATTGGTATATAACTATTATGGGTAGGACACTATATGTCTATGCGTCTTTTGGAGTGTAAAGGAGTTCTTTTCTTGCTCACTTAGTATCTTGCGGCAAAGTTGCTCATAAATTTCAAATCAAACACACACACACACACGCACACGCACACACACAAATAATACAAAACATTACCAAGAACATACACACACATACACACACACACACACACACATGCACGCTCATACACTCACACATACAAACAACCAGACGCACGCGCACTGTCCCCTCCAAGCAAGAACTTGGGGGGGGGGGGGTGGAGGAACGACGGCCAGGCTCGTTTCCGTTGTTCATGGGAAGTCCAGGGCCCCAGTGGAAGGAATATCTGACAGATTAAAGGGAGATGATTGATGGAGGGATATTGTGCGGTTAGGGGAGGTAATGAACATACAACTTGTTCACTATTGATTACTTTATGAGCTGATAGAATCCGGCGACAATAGAAATTGAAAGACGGGAGCTGAATAAAGGAAAGAAAATGAATGTAAGAGGGCTTTGGAAAGAGGGATATCGATGTTAGAGGAATATAGAGGAAATTGTGACTGGGTGATGGTGATATAATGCCGGTGTTGATGCCTAGGACTGGATGATAGTGATATAATGCCGGTGTTGATGCCTATAACTGGGTGGTAGTGATATAATGCCGGTGTTAATGCCTAGGACTGGGTGATAGTGATATAATGCCGGTGTTGATGCCTAGGACTGGGTGATAGTGATATGATGCCGGTGTTGATGCCTAGGACTGGGTGGTAGTGATATGATGCCGGTGTTGATGCCTAGGACTGGGTGGTAGTGATATGATGCCGGTGTTGATGCCTAGGACTGGGTGGTAGTGATATAATGTTGGTGTTGATGCCTAGGACTGGGTGGTAGTGATATAATGTTGGTGTTAATGCCTAGGACTGGGTGGTAGTGATATAATGCCGGTGTTGATGCCTAGGACTGGGTGGTAGTGATATAATGCTGGTGTTAATGCCTAGGACTGGGTGGTAGTGATATAATGTTGGTGTTGATGCCTAGGACTGGGTGGTAGTGATATAATGCCGGTGTTGATGCCTAGGACTGGGTGTTAGTGATATAATGCTGGTGTTAATGCCTAGGACTGGGTGGTAGTGATATAATGCCGGTGTTGATTCCTAGGACTGGGTGGTATTTAAATACTGCCGGTATTGATGCCTAGAACTGGGTGATAGTGATATAATGCTGGTGTTGATGCCTAGAACTTGGTGATAGTGATATAATGTTGGTGTTGATGCCTAGGACTGGGTGGATCGTTGTGCCTGGCAGCAGTAGATGGGGAGAATGGAGTCAACACTGTTTGTTTCTGGTTGTGTCCGGAACATGAAGTGGTAGATATAATTGCTAAAGAAAGTCAAAACACCTCTGGTTTTGTATGTGACATGAAATGATAGATATAATGGCAACAGAAACTCAGAACACCTTTATTTTGTCTGTGAAAGTCAAAACAAAGGATGTTGTCTGAATAAACGAAAACAGAAGTAATGGTTATTACACAGAGCAAGTGTATAGACAAATATAACAACACGGTGAATGCAGTCAATTTGAAACAAGTCAATATATTTAAGTATTCGGGTACTTTAATAACATCAAATGGAAGGCGGATTAAGGAAGCTAATTGCAGAATAGCCCCTGCAAAGACAGCATTCTGTAAGATGAAGAATATTCTCTGCTATTTATCTTTGTCGATCGTGATAAGGAAAATACTTTTTTATAGCTATAGTTAGCGAATCCTGATACACGGAAGCGAATCGTAGACAATTAGCAGACATGTGAGAAATTATGTGAAAGTTGTGGAAATATGGTTTTATAGAAGAATGACGAGAATACCATGGACAGAGAGAAAGAGCGATGTAAATATCTTGAAAGAAGTTAAATAAAAGAGAACTGGTCACTCGCAACAGAGGAAGACAGTCCGCGAGCTTTAAGCATGTCAATACGGAGGAGCAAGCTGGAGTACGTCGTCATAACAGGAACGTTGGGGGGGGGGGGGGAGGGGGGAAGAGAGGAAGAGGGAGACCAAGAGAGAAGATGCTGGACAGTTTGACTGCATGATGTGGATGAGCTTTAGTATCATAAATGACTGAAAGCGCAAGAAACAGAAGGCTGTGGACAAGCATGATCGCCAACGCCACACGAAATGGATGTTGTTTTGCTCGCTCGCTTACTACTTAAGCGTAGTTCACACACACTACTTCTGATAGTGATGGACTGAATTTTGCGTGTGGATTAGCTTTCCCTATTAACAGAGTCCCTCGCCGTCAGGCGAACTCACTCCGACTTCTGGGGTACTTGTAATTTACGTCTCCAAGTCAAAGACGATAGGTCAACATTTTAGTCAGACTGTTCGGTGAAGGGGTTGAACACCTTACCTCGGCATCAGCACACCGGATGTTTAAGAACACGCGTTCTTATCCATTCGGCCATGCGGACCTACACATGGAATATGAGAAGAAGACGCCTGTAGTGAATAAGATGACAGCAAATGAATGTTACGTGTGACAGGGAAACTCAACAAACTACAGATAGGTACACAACCGACAGATTGAATCAATTTCCATGTTTGTGTGTGTGTGTGTGTTTTTTTCCTTGTTCACAACCACACGGGCTTAAAGACAAGAATATCGACTTCATTCCAGATAGTTTTATCCCATAAGGCTCGGTTTCTTTACTCAGGGCGGCCGGCCGAAAGGGTCGCGCAAAGCTCACACTCCGTAGGTAGCTCCAGTGGTCAAGCCGTTTGACTCGGGCTCCGAAGGTTGAGGTTTCGATTCCGGGCCGCGTCCTTCGGTTCACGAGTTAAATTTTTTGGAGACTCCTGTGGGTCGTCGCTAGAGCTACGGAGTTCGTGCTTGGTGCGACGCTTTACGCGCTGCGGAAAGAGACCGAGCCGTATGGGATAACACCCGGTGCAATGAAGTCTACCCTGTCGACTTTTAACCGACTTTTTGTTTTAACCGACCATACAAGTATTTCAGATGTCGAAGTGGGTTTGCCTGATGGCTAGGGATGCTGGTAACAGGAAAAGCTAACCCTCACACACAGTCAGGGAGTCTCTGTAGCGAAGTGGTCAAGCCGTTTGACTCGTGCTCCGAAGGTTGTGGGTTCGATTCCGGGCCGCACCCTTCGGTTTACGAGTTAAATGTTTCGGAGACTCCTGTGGGTCGTCGCTGAAAGCTACGGAGTTCGTGCTTTGTGCGACGCTTTCCGTCCTGCGGAAAGAGACCGAGCCATATGGGATAAAACCCGGTGCAATGAAGTCGACCCTGTCGACTTTTAAGCGACTTTTTTAAGCAACTACTTGCAGCAACAGCTCGTACTAATTAACATGACACAATTAGTAGCTATGAACTGATGTATTTATTATGGGGTTGAGAGGGAGCACCCGTGAACGTGTCCGTAGTGTAAGGATGAATCTCCTCACTGAACCGAACTAAACCCTTTGTTGAAAGTTGGGTAACCCTAGACGTTTAGCTTAAACATCACTAAAGACAAGAGGAGAATGCTGGATATCAGATGATACAATATACAATAGACGTAGTGAAAACTATCGCACGTCGGAATGCGATCTTCGTCGCCACATGACGACAGACCCTTGTTGAATGAACTGATGTATACATTCTGGGGAATTCCGTAACGGTGAGTTCAGGTGTATGTCGGGTCTAGCTGGTGATGACACCTTCTGTCGGGTGTCTAGCTGCAGGAGGGCGATGTATGCTTGTTGCTGTAGCACCTATAGATTGGGTTACGTGGAGTGAATTTTAACACATGGTTGTGAATCATGTAGAATTGACAGACAGACAGACAGACAGACAGACAGACAGACAGACAGACAGACAGACAGACAGACAGAGACAAAATGAGACAGAGAGAGACATAGAGAGAGAGAGACAGCGAGCGACAGAGACAGAGAGGCAGAGGGACACACGGAGAGTGATAGAGAGATAGATAGAGACACAGAGAGACAAAGACAGTTACAGACACAGAGAGACAGACACAGAGAGAAACAGAAAGAGACAGACAGACAAACACAGAGAAAACAGAAAGAGAGAGAGAGGGGCAGACATAGAGACACAGAAAGACAGAGACAAAGAGAGGCAGAGAGGCAGAGAGAGATATCTTTATTATCTATGTTTATCAACCATCGCACAAAGCACGAACTCCATAGCTCTAGCGACGACTCCTGTGGGTCGTCGCTAGAGCTACGGAGTTCGTGCTTTGTGCGACGCTTTCCGCCCTGCTGAAAGAGACTGAGCCATATGGGATAAAACCCGGTGTAATGAATTCGACCCTATCGATTTTTAAGCGACTTTTTTTTAGCATCCATCTATTTTTTAAGGGGTGTCTTGTGGGTCAAGCGTCGAAGTACACTTGTTCCTCATTTAAAGGTGACAGGTTCGAAACCTTGGTCGGTAACTATAGCTTTAAATGTTTATGTTGTCTGGTACGGCCCCTGGTCTCTATTTCTTTCTTCTGCTACTATGAGCCCCAGACAATATATGTGTGTTTATTTATAAGGCCGCATAAAACTTCATGAGACGGAGCGGAAAACATTACAGTTAGCGATGGCAGCCTCCGGAACACGCAGACCAGGTCTTCTGGTAACAGTTTGCCATGTTAGAGAATAAGTAACAGGATTGTATACCCCTATTTGTTGTTCATTCGCTCGCTTTCAAGCGTAATATAGTTCTAGTGCGCTGGAGTGGTTGTTGCGTGTGGATTAGCTTTCCCTATTACCAGTATCCCTCGCCATCAGGCAAACTCACTCCGACTTCTGAGGTGTTTGTAATTTACGTCCCAAAGTAAAGGACGAGAAGTCAACATTTTAGTCCAACTTACGATGACGGGGTTTAACCAACTAACTTGAATCAGCACATCGGAAGTTTAAGAGCGAGTGGTTCCAATTTTAGCCTGGGTTAGTGGATCAGGCTTACGACCCTTTCAAACAAGGGCGAATTACTCTGAAAAACTGCATTCGCGTTACGTGTGTTAAAATCCCTCAGCAGTTTGAGATCGAACAGAGCAAGCCTGACAGGCAGCTGCCATGGAATCTTTGGGAAAATTACCCACACAAAGTCGGTGTCTGTGGCTTAGGGATTAGTGGACACAATTTCACAATACCTCGACATACAAAGTTCGAAATCATTTCCTTTACAAGACGCTGCAATCAACCCTAGCATCTATTAATGGCTGTGTGTGATTTAATAGAAAATTGTTACTTTTAGTAGTTTGCCGTTGCTTTCTGAACCACCGACGCTTATTCCATCGAAATCGGCGCAAGACTGCCTGCTTCCAAATCGTCTGCAGCCGATATCGAACCCTCGGCGTTTTACGTCAGGAAATTGTGGAATGTGTTCACTGCCCTTAAACCACAGCGGAGGCTTAATATCTGTAAGGAGGCCAGCATGGCCGAATGGATAAGAATGCGTGTTCTCAAACATCCGGTGTGCTGATGCCGAGGTAAGGGGTTCACCCCCTACACCGGACAGTTGGACTAAATGTTGACTTCTCGTCCTTGACTTGAAGACATAAATTACAAGTACCCCCGAAGCTGCAGTGGGTTCGCCTGATAGCCAGCGACACCGATAATAGGAAAAGCTAATCCACTTCCAAACTTCAGTCCAGTGATACTAGAAGTAGTATTATGGACTACGCTTGAGTTCAAAGCAAGCGTGCAACAATAAACAATATCTGTAGGGCGTAAAAAGTATAGGACAGACACGCGAAAACAAGCAGAAAAGACAGATTCCTTCAATGTCATTACTACCTATATTAACCTGTGTTGTAGGACAGGAGGTTCTTGAGCCTCAAGAATTAAGGCCGAATGTCTAGTGCAGTCGCCGCGAACTGTTCAGATTACGGTTTTTCTTTCTGTCCCCCGATGGAAATAATATACATCATGGGACGCAGAGGTGTTTCCAAGGCACCAGGGCCGGGTTATATACTGGTCAAGACCTATTGACGCGTCTTCGTCGAGCGTCCTGGGCAACAGGTTCCTTCGGGGTCATGGCTAAAGTCAGTAGGATCGCCGATTCCTCCGAAGTCGGAGAGCGTCTGCCTGTACGGCGAGGAACCACCAGTCTGCACACCAATAAGCCAGACATGGGACAACGGATACTCACGCAAACCTCAGATCCTGTATGACACACTGATGTTGGACAATAGGATGCCTTCATCCGACATACAGGACTTCGCGTTGGAGCTCAAGCCAACGAACACAAGCAAAGCAAAGCATATACATCATCTTAACGGAGGATGCAAACCCGGGAATTCGAATGGTTACCTAGCGTTCTAACCACTCGGTCAGATGCTCCTCTCTGGAACTATGCATAAATGTTTGGCTCGCGTAAGTGCATCAGATCATTTCCCAGTTTCCGTGTGCTGAAATCCATCATCTGTCTCGGCACAGCCCGCCCTCCGACATGTTACTGGCAGATCTCTGGCGTCCGCCCAGTTCTGAGAGAGTATCTCCACGGCATTGGCCACACGCCGGAGTGAGTGCGTGCGTGCCTGCGATAGCCATGGCAACGCACGCGTGCTGTAGATGCGGGTGTCTGAAGGAGGGCAGGGAGGGAGGATGTGGCGAGAGCGGGAGGAGGGAGGCATCTTTCAATAACGGTTGATAAAGGAACAACGGAATTAGCCATGAAGTCAAGTGGACAAACAATAAATTAGAATGATATTGACAGCGTAAACTGTAATAATAAAACGCCTTCAACAAAAGAAACACGGGTCTTAAAACGGATTAAATGACAACAGGAAGTCAGTAAACTAAACAGTAATAAATTAACGTTGAAAATATTTAGTGCTAAAAGATAAAATATTCCAGAACGGGAGAAATGAATGGATCAACTTACCCGGTAGACTCGACCAATTTGTAATTCCCGACACACTGGTGGCGCTTGATGTTCATGATGTCTGGCCGGCCGCAGGTTGTGGCTAATAGTTCTGCTGGAAAATCCAAATGGCTACGTCAGACAGCACGAATGCGGGTCATGTGATGGAGAGAGTAAAATACACATGAACAGAATAAATCAACAAGTATTGGTTGATACTAATAGATTACAATGAGAGAGAATGGTTGGCTGATTGGTTAGATGGTTGGTTGGTTGGTTGGTTGGTTGGTTGTTGGTTGGTTGGTTGGTTGATTTGTTGGTTGGTTGGCTGGCTGGTTGGTTTGATGGCTGGTTTTTGCTAGGTTGGTTGGTTTGTTGGCTGGTCGGTTGGTTGGTTGGCTGGTTGGTTGGTTGGCTGGTCTGTCGGTTAGTTGGCTGGTTAGCTGGTTGGTTGGTAAGTGGCTGGTTGGATAATTAGTTGGTTGGTTAGTTGGTGGTTTGGTTGGTTCGTTGGCTGGACAGATGGAAAGTAGATTGACTGGTTGGCTTCCTTGGTTTATTGGTTAGTTGGTTGGTTGGTTTGTCCGTTGTCTGGTTGGTTGGGTGGTTTGCCCGCTGCATGGTTGGTTGGTTGGTTGGCTGGCTGATTGGTTATTTGGTTAGTTAATTAGATGGTTGGTTGGTTGATTGGCTTGTTGTTTGGTCGGTAGGTTGGTTGGATGGCTGACTAGCTGTTTGGTTTGTTGGTTGTTTGATTGGTTGGTTGGCTGATTGGCTTGCTGGTTGGTTGTTTGATTGGTTGGTTGGCTGATTGGCTTGCTGGTTGGTTGGTTAGTAGGTTGGTTAGTTATCTAGCTGACTGGTTGTTTGGATGGTTGGTTGTTTGGTTGATTGGTTGGTGAGTCCGTTGTCTGGCTGGTTGGCAGGCTGTTTGGTTGGCTAGCTGGTTGATTGGTTGGTTGGCTGGGTGGTTAGTTGATTGGTTGATTGGCTGATTAGCTGATTGGTTGGTTGGTATATTAATTGTTTGGCTGTTATGTTGGTTGTTTGCCTGGCTGGTTGGTTAGTTGGCTGGTTGGTTGGTTGGTTGGATGGTTGGTTTGTTGGTTGGTTGGCTCACTGCTTGGTTGGTCGATTGTTTAGCTGGTTGGTTGGTTTGTTGTTTGGCTGGCTGGTTGATAGGTTGGTTTGTTCGTTGTATGGTTGGTTTGTTGATTGGTTGTTTGATTGGCTGGTTTGTTGGTTGGCTGGTTGGTTGGTTTGTTGGTTGGTTGGCTCACTGCTTGGTTGGTCGGTTGTTTAGCTGGTTGGTTGGTTTGTTGGTTGGCTGGCTGGTTGACAGGTTGGTTTGTTCGTTGTATGGTTGGGTGGTTGGTTGATTGGTTGTTTACCTAGCAGGTTGGTTGGTTGGCTGGTTGGTTGGTTTGTTGGTTGGTTGGTTGGTTGGTTTGTTGGTTGGTTGGCTGGTTGATCGGTTGGTTTGTCCGTTGGATGGTTGGTTGGTTGATTGGTTGATTGGCTGGTTGGTTGATTGGTTGATTGGTTGGCTTGTTGGTTGGTTGGTTGGCTGGTTGGTTGTTTGGTTGGTTGGTTGGTTAGTTTTGTCCGCTGGCTGATTGATTGGTTTGTTTGTCCGTTGTCTGTTTGGTTGCGTGGCTGGCTGGTTGGTTGGTTGGCTGGTTGATCGGTTGGTTTGTCCGTTGGATGGTTGGTTGGTTGATTGGTTGATTGGCTGGTAGGTTGATTGGTTGGTTGGCTGGTAGGTTGATTGGTTGGTTGGTTGGCTTGTTGGTTGGTTGGTTGACTGATTGGTTGTTTGGTTGGTAGGTTGGTTAGTTTTGTCCGCTGGCTGATTGATTGGTTGGTTTGTCCGTTGTCTGGTTGGTTGCGTGGCTGGCTGGTTGGTTGGTTAGTTGGTTGGCTGGCTTGTTGGTCGGTTGGTTGTTTGGTTGGTTGATTCCTTGGCTGGACAGATGGATAATTAATTGTCTGGTTGGCGTGCTTGATTTATTGGTTTGTTGATTTATTTGTCCGTTGTCTGGTTGATTGATTGGTTGGTTGACTGATTGTTTTGATGGTTGGTTGGTTGGTTGATTGTTGGCTGGTGGTTAGTTGATTGCTTTGTCCGTTGGTTGGTAAGTTGGTTGGTTGATTGGCTTGTTGATTCGTTGGTTGGTTGATTGGTTGGTTGGTTGGTTTATCGGTTGTCTGGTTAGTTGGTTGGCTAGTTGGCTGGTTGGTTGGTTGGTTGGTTGGTTGGCTTGTTTGTTGATTGGTTGATTGACAGTTTGGTATGTTTGGTTGATTGGTTAGTTGGTTGGTTTATCGGTTATCTCGTTGCTCGCATAGATCCACAAACTCTAACATAGGCAGATAAACTATCACATAGATACGTAAGCTACAAAATTGGTAGATAAACTATCACATAGATCCATAAGCTATAATATAGTTAGATAAACTATCACATAGATCCACAAATTATAACATAGGTAGATAAACTATCACTTAAATAAAAGATCACACTGTTATAACAAGTGTTGTGTGGCTGTGTAAACAATGACAGTGAGTACAATCATACAGTTAAAGTGATCATTTATCAGAGTAAACAAGACCATTAGTTACCTCCACAATCCAGGGTAGAAGAGGACTGACTGAACATGACAAAATATCTACACATAGGATTGAAGATGACAACATTACAGTCTCTTTACACATAGAATAGAAGAGGAAAATATTTAACATTACAGTATCTCTGTGCGTAAGATAGAAGAGTGAAAACTAAACATGACAGTATTTATACACATCTTTGACCATGGCGTTTCTGATTCTAAACTCTTACCTCTTTTTCTTTTGTTCGCTTGAAATGTATTCTCCACATCTGCATGTGATGTTATGACTGTTCCGAGACAGTTGCACTGATTCACTTGTTTAAGAATGTTCCCATTAACTTTGATGTTACATTGTGGTATTTCTTATTTTTTTTTAAATTTTTTCCCCTAGAGACGACCATAATTTAAGTTTCTTACAATTTAATTCTTAACCGCAGTAGCTCACTGTGTTTAAAAAAAATGACTACACATACAAAGTGCTGTAGATTCTGTTCATCTGAATTTAATACTGTCTTATCGGCATGTGGCATGATGTTGATATTGTGTCCTCCAATGACATTTACTCTCATATCTTCTATATTTCTCATAATATTTTCAATAAACGAGAAAAAGATCTGGAGATATTACACACAATTGTCACACACCTATGTTTTCTTCTTCTTCGTTCGTTCGCTTGAAATATGTCTATAACTGCAACGTTGTCTCTTGTGTGAATCTAACAGTCTTTTTTAGTTCACTCGGCGGTCCATAGAGTTTATCTTCCACTGTTGTCTCTCTAGGCCAGAAGGTATTGTAGTTTGGGCAGTCCTGGAGTATGTGCTTTGCTGTCTGCGACGCCAAACCACATGTGCACATGGCTGAGTCACCAATCTTGAATTTTGTATACATGTGGTTGCGTAATCTATTGTGTCCTGTTCTGAGGCGCAGAAGAATGACCTGTTCTGGTCTGTCCATAACGTGGTAGTCGTCTTGAGTAGGGTTTGGTGGCCTTCTGACTGATTTGATCATTCTTTTCTTTTGGTGGAATGTAATGGGCACATCAGGTTGTTCTTCTTTTGCTTCTTCCTTAGCCAATCGATCAGCTCTGTCGTTTCCGGGTATTCCACAGTGGGATGGTATCCGCTGTATGGTGACCTTATGCTGATTGCTAAGTTCAGAAGGTAGTGTCCTTATAACTGGTAATTTCCCAGACAGGAGTGCCTCTATTACTGATTTTGTATCTGTCAATATCACCACAGGTTGTCTACCATGGCTGGTATTTTGTAATTTCTCTATTGCTATCTTGATTGCCTCAATTTCAGCATCATAGTTATGGCAGTACTTTCCTGTTGGAACTCTGGCCGTGTCCCTAGTATTATTTGGGTATACTATATACACCTCTGTTGACAGGCTGTGTAATTATCTAATTATATAGCAAATAATTTGTTTCCAGGCCGAGAGGGATCCTGCTGCATGGGCAAAACGTGGTCTCTAAATTCAGCCCAGGCTCTGTGTTATGGAAAGGTATAACTCCATTTTACACAGTATCTCTGTCAAGACGCAAGATGCCTGTCATATTTGTTTCCAATATATACGAATGAAAACCTTAACAGTGTGATAGAAATTACAATACCCACGCCATTGTCTTGTAACGTGTCAATATTGTTGTTAATTGTGTCAAGAGTTTCAAGCACGTGACGTCAACGTGCAGACGAACACGGTATCGTCGTAAGGGCTGTTTAAAGATTTCTGCCACACTTTTGACATGCACCGAAGAGGAGCAGAGTCCTGTTATCCATTTTTTTTTTAAATCAGTGGAGATGTGATGCATGCCTGTTAGTCCAGCAAGTGTATAAGTGGAGTAGGACGTTTCAAAACTTGTCAGTCCTATGAAGAGATACAGTAGGTATGATAAACGGCTGGTCGAGTGGCTAGAATGCCGGATTCTCTGTCGGGAGATGCGGGTTCGAATCCTTTGTAAGCTGTGGATTGTTTTCTCATCTCATCTCATCTCATCATGTTCCTCTTGTACCTTGCGGTGTCGAGGTGAAGTATAAACAGCGGGAGAGTGCCCGCTTATGGGCTTCGTGTATCAGTATTGTCGGGGGCAAATAGAAACCTAAAATCTGCACAGTTCGTGGCGATTACACTAGCCAGGCAGCCTTAATTCCTCAGACTCAAGATCCTCCAACCCCCCTCCCCACCCCCCACCCCCCCCCCCCTTTGCCATACATGGCAAGGTATTATATAGGCAGTAAATGACAGGTTTTTTTATTTTTAAATACATACAGCGTCAGCGTCTTTTCCTCAACCCTTGACACCCCCCCCCCTCCAAAAAAAAATATATATATATATATATATATATATATATATATATATATATATATATATATATATATATATATATATATATATATAAAACAGAGTGTATGTGGCTTTGTGTGTTTGTGTGTATTGGATGCGTTCGATAACGGTACATCCGATTGAGATGAAATTTTCTACACGTCTTCCTTTCATTCCTGTGCAATCGACTATAATAGTTTCTTAGTGTAAAATCTTCTACTTATTTAATAACATTTACTTTTTCATTTTTCATTATATAATTTCTATATAACAGGGGGACTTCACTCTAGAAAAGTTATTTCAAGGGCATAACTTTTAATAACATTTCTATATACTTTATAGTCATATTGTTGGACTTACTTGCACTATTGTTAAACACTTTGTCTATAGTTATTTTCAGGCATATAAGTTATAATAAATAATGATATAATCTTTAAGGCACTTTCAAAGTTTTCATAAAAATAATGCATAATGCATAACATTGTAACCCATCTTTTTCTGCTTAAAGAACTTATCAACTGTCATGTCGGTGATTAAAAACAGTTTTCATTAAAAATAATGAATGGTGTGTGGAAGGACATTCTTTTAAGTTACTGTGCGCCAGGAGCTGGGCGAAACCACGCCGGGTCAGATAGATAGACAGACAGACAGATGGTCGGGAACGGAAGCTTATTTGACTACTTATATGAATTAAATGACATGCTCCCCACCAGGGACTGGGTGAAGCCGGGCCGGGTCAGACAGACAGACAGATAGACAGACAGACAGTCGGGAACGGGAGAGCTTATATGACTACGTATATGAATTAAATTAGATGCTCCCCACCAGGGACTGGGTGAAGCCGGGCCGGGACAGACAGACAGACAGACAGACAGATAGACAGACAAACAGATAGTCGGGAACGGGAGAGCTTATATGACTACGTATATGAATTAAATGAGATGCTCCCCACCAGGGACTGGGTGAAGCCGGGCCGGGTCAGACAGACAGACAGACAGATAGACAGACAGACAGATAGTCGGGAACGGGAGAGCTTATATGACTACTTATATGAATTAAATGAGATGCTCCCCACCAGGGACTGGGTGAAGCCGGGCCGGGTCAGCCAGACAGACAGACAGACAGACAAACAAGCAGACAGACAGACTGATAGATAGATAGATCCCCTCCAGGGCCTGGGCGAAGCCGGGCCGGGTCAGCTAGTATATATATATATATATATATATGCCATAATTTATCAGAGTACCTCTCCATGTATCATTAGTTACCCCCACACCCCAGAGTAGCAGAGAAAAAGACGAGGAGCACTTTGTTTTCGTTATTAAGGCAACCCCTTGAAACGTGTGTTCTGTTGTTAGAGTACCCATTAGTTCTTTTATGCAATCACTTCGTATTTGGGTGATGTGTTGTTTTTCAATTTCCTTGAAGTTTTCCTCAGCATATTAGAGTTCTTAACTTTTGCCAGTGAGGGCTGGTCTGGTTCGCTAGATCAGTTCCGCGCCTAGCGTTCGTTGTCTAGGATGGCTGTGTGAGGTGCACCAAAATGGGATCTTCCCAGCCAACGCTAGTTAGCGAGGCAGGCGTTTCGTGAATGTAACCGCATCGTGCAGCTATGGTCGTCGTTTGAGCTGGCAAAAGAGCAAATTTGTATAACCGTTCGACAAAGTCTCGATAAGCGCCCACTCTCTCTCTCGATGAGTAGTGGGCCTCCAGTCAGTAAGCTGGTATAGCTTTTCGGTCAGTCCTACCGGCGAAACTTGAAAGCTCGTCGGTAGGCGTCCAGTGGTTTTGCATGTATCACCTTGTAGCGGGAGGGCGCGCTTTAGCGATGCTACTCTTGGCCTGCGTGTGCGTGAATAGTCCGTCTGTCCGATAGATATCTGGTTGATCCTGCCAGTAGTCATATGCTTGTCTTAAAGATGAAGCCATGCATGTCTAAGTTCACACTGTCTCACGGTGAAACCGCAAATGGCTCATTAAATAAGTCGAGGTTCCTTAGATGACACGATCCTACTTGGATACATGTGGCAATTCTAGAGCTAATACATGCTAACCAAGCTCCGACCCTCGCGGAAAGAGCGCTTTTATAGTTCAAAACCAATCGTCGTTGCCCTTCGCGGGGCCTTACGTGCCGGCGACGCATCTTTCAAATGACTGCCCTATGAAATGTCGATGGTACGTGACATGCCTACCATGTTTGTAACGGGTAACGGGGAATCAGGGTTCGATTCCGGAAGGGCAACATGAGAAACGGCTACCACATCCAAGGAAGGCAGCAGGCGCGCAACTTACCCACTCCCGGCACGGGGAGGAGTGACGAAAAATAACAATACGGGACGCTATCGAGGCCCCGTAATTGGAATGTGTACACTTTAAACCCTTTAACGAGGATCTATCGGAGAGCAAGTCTGGTGCCAGCAGCCGCGGTAATTCCAGCCCCAATAGCGTATATTAAAGTTGTTGTAGTTAAAAAGCTCATAGTTGGATTTCAGGTAGCTGCCCCGATGTTGAATGATGTGTGAATGATATAATGTATGAAAGAGAGTGATAGAAGGGCAGAATATAAGCCGGGCCTGCGTGCCCAATTCTTAACCCTTAGAAAATAAAGTTTTGTTGTTGTTGTTGTCTCCACCTTGCCGTGGTGGGGGAGCTTGCGTGTTCCATTGACCCCATATGCTATGTCGATGGATGAAAACTACATATCGGACAGCTTATGGGATAGGGGCCAGACTAAGCGAGACACAACCTGCTGCTCTGTAGGTAGACTGAGGATAGCAGTCAAAAATTTTAATCAGGCGCACGAAGGCAGATGTTCTTGGTCCGAACACAAGCACTAAGGCTCTCAGGTGAGGGATAAGGCTGAACGCCTCTAAGCCATTAATCCTCGGACCTCAGAGCCGGGTCGATATAAACCTTCCGAAAATGGAGGTGAGATGCTTAGCATGCTACATGCTTAGTTCAGATACTTGTTTCGAAAGTTCTCAGCTGAGGGATATGAGGGATTCCCGGATGAGAGGGCATGGCCGTTTTTCGCTCACTGATACACGGAGGTAAGGTGCTGAGCCGGCAGCACATGTAGCCTACCTCGTGAGCGAGTACTAAAGGAAGAAAAGCACCCCAGTCGCACGAAATGGTTACGAAAAATGTCTGTATCTATGCTCACACAGAGTATAGACAAAGGTGGAAAAACGTCTCGTTAACACGAAGTGGAACGCTTGGCTAGCGAATCCATTGCGTGGTCCGAAGTCCGAAGCAAAAGCTTACCTAGTGGATGTCGTCCGCAGACTGTCCGTTCCTGGTGTGTGCTTGAGCCACCAGTGGCAAGCGAAATGCCTAATACATGGAAGTGAGGAATCAAAGCAGCCATGAGCACTACATGGCAATTCCTCGGGTGAGCTCAGTATCAGAGCAGTATGTGCCGGCTCTGCAATAATTGGAGCCGCCCTGGATAGCAGGGAACGCCCATGGTGTGCCCCTGCCTTCCCGTGCGGGTTGACCGTGATGTCTATGACCATTCTATCTTGACCAACTGAAATGTGGGTGAGATCACACACAAAAAAGTCCAACGTGCCTCGAAATCCGAGGAAAGCTAACCTCATTTAAAATGCCCACCGAAGTCGGAAGTGCCGTTCTACGGGTGGCAAAATAAAAATGGGCACTACGCATTTACGTCCGAGTAAAATGTCTCGTCTGAATGTCTTTCGTGTTAGCAACAGCTCTAGCTACTTAGTTTCCGAATGCCGCTCTTGTTCGGAACAGCTCTGACTGGGTAGTTTTCCGTCGTGCCTGGAAGAGCTCTGACAGGCACAACGACAAGCACATGTCCGAATCGAAAACTCGCTGAGTGGATACTGTCTGCAGACCTGTCTGGTTTGTACGAGAACGGCCCGGGGCGAACGAAATGCCCAATATATTGAAGTGAGGAATTAAAGCAGCCATGAGGAGGACGTGACGATTCGCTCGGTGAGCCCAGCACCAGGTCGCTATGTGTCGGCCCTGCAGTTATAGAAGCCACCCTGGATGGCGGAAAATGCCATGGACTGTCCCTGCCTTCCTTTGAGGGATGACCGTGAAGTCTTCGACTGTTCCAACTTGACCAGCTGGGATGTGGACCGTACCACAAAAGTGAGAGTCTCCCAGGAATGCTAACCTGGTCAAAGTTGCACGCTAAAAGTCGGATGTGTTGGCCTAAGGGTTTCGACCCAAGGGTGCCTAACTGAACACACCGCAATCACATCTGAAAAAACACTCCAGATGAACGCAAAGAAGAAGAAGAAGAAATTTTGCCAAAGCTTCCAGATCGACCTAATTTTAAAATGGTACCGGGAAATGTCGTGGGAAGTAAATGCGGCCTGTGTGGTACTGACCACATCAAGCACAGAGTACAATGTGGTCTAACATCATATACTGACCACATCAAGCACAGAGTAACACCTGGTCTAACATCATATATTGACCACATCAAGCACAGAGTACCACCTGGTCTAACATCATATACTGACCACATCAAGCACAGAGTAACACCTGGTCTAACATCATACACTGACCACATCAAGCACAGAGTACCACGTGGTCTAACATCATACACTGACCACATCAAGCACAGAGTACCACCTGGTCTAACATCATACACTGACCACATCAAGCACAGAGTAACACCTGGTCTAACATCATATACTGACCACATCAAGCACAGAGTACCACCTAGTCTAACATCATATACTGACCACATCAAGCACAGAGTACCACGTGGTCTAACATCATATACTGACCACATCAAGCACAGAGTACCATGTGGTCTAGCATCATATACTGACCACATCAAGCACAGAGTACCACGTGGTCTAACATCATATACTGACCACATCAAGCACAGAGTACCATGTGGTCTAGCATCATATACTGACCACATCAAGCACAGAGTACCATGTGGTCTAACATCATATACTGACCACATCAAGCACAGAGTACCATGTAGTCTAACATCATATACTGACCACATCAAGCACAGAGTGCCATCTGGTCTACGATCATATACTGACCACATCAAGCACAGAGTACCATGTGGTCTAACATCATATACTGACCACATCAAGCACAGAGTATCATGTGGTCTAACATCATATACTGACCACATCAAGCACAGAGTACCAAACTGACAACATCAAGTACAGAGTACCAAACTGACCACATCAAGCACAGAGTACCAAACTGACCACATGAAGCACAGAGTACCAAACTGACCACATCAAGCACAGAGTACCAAACTGACCACATCAAGCACAGAGTACCAAACTGACAACATCAAGCAAAGAGTACCAAACTGACCACATCAAGCACAGAGTACCAAACTGACCACATCAAACACAGAGTACCACATGGTCTAACATCATATACTGACCACATCAAGCACAGAGTACCACCAGGTCTAGCACAATATGTACAATGAAAGTTACGGCTTGCAAAATGCCCCAGTGTTGTTTGCTTGAGATATGAATAGAATAACATATAAAACTGACGCACGAAAGAATTCAGCATGTGACAGACACGGTAGTTTGGGTGCATCAAAACACTGTCAACTGAACATTAACATGGATAGAACAGAGGATAAAAGAACTAGAAGCCGCAGCGGCTGTTCTGATAGGCTTAATGCGTGAATATATTTGAACTATAGCAGCAATGTCGTGTATGTGAAGGTATGTGAATGTGGATGTGTGGGTGCGGGTGTGTTTGAGTGTGAAAGGGTATGGGTGTGTGTGGGAGGTGTTTGAGCAAGTGGTTGGTGTGATGGATGTGTGAATGTATGGTATGATGTAAAGGAGGATTTGGGGAGGGGGGGGGGAGTTGTCTGCGCGTATGTGTGTGTCTGTGTGTATGTGCGCGTTTGTGTGTCTCTATATGCGTCTGTGTCTGTCTGTATGTATGTGTGTGTGTGCCTGTCTGTCTGTCTGTATATGTATATATTGTAAACTACCTGACAGGTCTCCATGGGTTAAACTACTATGTGAAAAAAAAAAAATTTTTGTTTGTTAAGACCCCATTTCCAAGCCTGGTGACCCACTTGGTATACAGCAATATCGCTACAGACCAACCAGCACCCGGTGGCTGATGCGGCCAATATCCCGCCTGTCGTCTTTACGTCCTAGGACTTGTCTCAGGCAGACATTTTAGGCTAGGTCGACCTAAGGGCCCAATTCAATCAAAATAAAATTTTAAAAATGTCCATCTCGCAAGCCACGGGGTCGGCAGGCAAACGTGCTGACCACTGCGCCAACTCTACTCGCCAGGTGATGTTTATGTTTGGTATCTCTTGCTGTTTTTGTTTTATGTTTTAATTATCCTCTCCTCCTTTTCTACTAATTACAGCTGTATTTACATCGGTAGTTGATTGATTGATTAATTGATTGATTGATTGATTGATTGATTTAGGAACCGACATCACAGCATTCGGGGCATTCCCATAAGCGCTCCGTCCCCATTCTCAGAAGCCAGCAAAGAGTTCCAACCCCAATAGTACCAGTAGCAATATGATTATATGTGCGTCTCGCCTTTCCTCTAAGTGTCGAGCATCGGCCAGATCCCCTCGTCACTCCACGCTGTCGCATTCTTGCCAGACCATGGTGATCCATTTGCTCCTCCGAGGTGTACACGTGCTCCCACAAGGCCGCAACCACGTCACATCGGTAGTTCTGCAGTCTATGTCCCTTAAGATTATAAACTCGTATCTGTATGAATACACTTAGTAGAACCGCTTCCAACAATGCTTTCAACAGCATAAAAACAGTATTAACATATAGAGAGATTAACAACGCATTAAAATTTAGAATTATCAAATGTTAGGTATGAAATGTATAAGGTATAAGGTTCGATTGATTTTTATATCGTATTTCACGAAAACAAAAAACAATCAAATGAAGAGGTTTCAACAACAAAAAAACAAAAAAAAAACTGTTAATGAAGAAAGAGTTGTTGAGAGAAATATAAATGAGACAAGTGAAATATTTCGGCCAAATTCTTCTTCTTCTTCTTCTTCGTTCATCCGGAGATTTTTTTCGGATGTGATTGCGTTGTGCCTGTTTACAGCAGAGCTGCGTTCTTGCGCCGTTAGGCCGACACATCCGACTTCTGCGGGCATTTGTTGACCGGGTTAACCTTCCCGGGGGCCACATTCAAAGACATGATATTCTTAAGAATGTGCAGTCAGGGAGAGAGACAGACAATGTTGGAGACCCCTTGCAGCTAACCTTCATTGTGGAGACGGCACGTAATTGATTGATTGAGTGAGTGAGTGAGTAGAACCGCTAAACAATATAAAATAACACGAAGGAATGCAGATTTACAGAACAAAATTATGGAAAACAAAGGTAGTTGCGGCGAGTAGCCTTCATCAGCAAACGATGAAAAGAAAATGAACACATGAACAAAAATGTGCTTCTTAACTGTGTCACAGCAGGCATTCTGAAATGTGCACTAGATCTTGTTCATTTCTTCAATATCTTTTTATTGCTCTCATTTGTTTAATCTTTCCATTCTTCTCATTCGATTATTAAGCCTTAATGTAGTCACTGTAGTGACTTCCCCGTGGTTGTATGTTGTGTTTTGTGCATTTGCTTACGGATGAAGGCAATGTCCTATATTTTCCGTTATTGTGTTCTGTAAAGCTGCACTGCTTCGTCTTATTTTATATTGTTTAACTCATTTAAGGTCTCTTTTTTTCCATGAACTTGAGAACGTTCGTTAATTTTAATTTTAGCGCCCCTGTGGGGGACCACTACCTTCATTTTTATTGCCTCTCTAGTGAATCCGCTCTGCCGGCTCCATGTGGTCGCCCAAAGCTAATAGGGTCATCAGAATAAAGGCAGCCATTTTTCTGTTGTTGTCCTAAAGTATAGAAGTGGAGTCACCTAGGAGGTGACAGGGTTATATATTGTACTTTACAGTCCTTATAAATCAATCAGTCAAGTGCCATCTCCACAATCAAGGTTTACTGCAATGGATCTAAACTAGGTTGCTCACTGACAGACTGCCGTTAGTTTATCACTGAATGCGAGGCCAATATGGCCGAATAGATCAAAGCTCTCCCTCTTAAACTTCCGGTGTGCTGATGGCGAAGTAGCGGGTTTAATCCCTACACCGGTCGGCTAAGCTAAAATATTGACTTCTCGTCCTTGACTTGTGGACGCAAATAACAAGTACCTCAGTCGGAGTGGGTTTGCATGATGGCGGAGAACACTGGTAATAGGGAAAGATAATCCACACGCAAAACTCAGCCCAGCGCAGTCGATTAGTAGCATGTGTATGGACTACGCTAGAGTTGAAAGCGAGAGAAATATCACCTGATGCTATCTTCCCTATTGTATTATTGTCCACCTCTTGCTCTTTTGCCTCCGAATTTTCATTCCAGACTGATTTGATAAGAGTTGAATGTATTTTATTTATTTCTCTAAGAGTAAGTAAGAAAGTAAAGGACTCTACTCCACGCCGTGGAGCGTAGTGCGAGCCCCATATTGGAATAGACCAGTAGGCAATTGATGAGAAGAGTGATCAATATCCCGCCGGTCGTTGTTACTTCCCATAACTTGTCCTGATATTCATTTCAAGCTTCGTCGACTTGGGAGACTAGGTCAATTGTAGTTTTTATGTAAATTCTGGATTTTAGAACTAAATGATAGATGCATGTCCTTTATAGGACGTTGAATCGAACCCCAGAATTCATTGCCTGTTTGTGATTTACTAGGCAAAGTTAGTTCAGTACTTTGCCATTGCTTTATGAAAGACCGACGCCTCATACTATCGAAATCGACGAAAATGTTACTACCCCACCACCGGTATATCAGTTTTACTACCCCACCACCGGTATATCAGTTTTACTACCCCACCACCGGTATGTCAGTTTTACTACCCCACCACCGGTATATCAGTTTTACTACTCCACCATCGGTATATCAGTTTTACTACCCCACCACCGGTATATCAGTTTTACTACCCCACCACCGGTATGTCAGTTTTACTACCCCACCACCGGTATATCAGTTTTACTACCCCACCACCGGTATGTCAGTTTTACTACTCCACCACCGGTATATCAGTTTTACTACCCCACCACCGGTATATCAGTTTTACTACCCCACCACCGGTATATCAGTTTTACTACCCCACCACCGGTATGTCAGTTTTACTACTCCACCACCGGTATGTCAGTTTTACTACTCCACCACCGGTATGTCAATGTTACTACCCCACCACTGGTATATCAGTTTTACTACCCCACCACCGGTATATCAGTTTTACTACCCCACCACCGGTATGTCAGTTTTACTACTCCACCACCGGTAATTCAGTTTTACTACTCCACCACCGGTATATCAGTTTTACTACCCCACCACCGGTATATCAGTTTTACTACCCCACCACCGGTATGTCAGTTTTACTACTCCACCACCGGTATGTCAGTTTTACTACTCCACCACCGGTATGTCAATGTTACTACCCCACCACTGGTATATCAGTTTTACTACCCCACCACCGGTATATCAGTTTTACTACTCCACCACCGGTATGTCAATGTTACTACTCCACCACCGGTATGTTAATGTTACTACTCCACCACCGGTATGTCAGTTTTACTACTCCACCACCGGTATGTCAATGTTACTACTCCACCACCGGTATGTTAATGTTACTACTCCACCACCGGTATGTCAGTTTTACTACCCCACAACCGGTATGTCAATGTTACTACTCCACCACCGGTATGTCAGTTTTACTACTCCACCACCGGTATGTCAATGTTACTACTCCACCACCGGTATGTTAATGTTACTACTCCACCACCGGTATGTCAGTTTTACTACTCCACCACCGGTATGTCAATGTTACTACTCCACCACCGGTATGTCAATGTTACTACTCCACCACCGGTATGTCAGTTTTACTACCCCACAACCGGTATGTCAATGTTACTACTCCACCACCGGTATGTCAGTTTTACTACTCCACCACCGGTATGTCAATGTTGCTACTCCACCACCGGTATGTCAGTTTTACTACTCCACCACCGGTATGTCAATGTTACTACTCCACCACCGGTATGTCAGTTTTACTACTCCACCACCGGTATGTCAGTTTTACTACTCCACCACCAGTATATCAGTTTTACTACTCCACCACCGGTATGTCAGTTTTACTACTCCATCCCCCGTATGTCAGTTTTACTACTCCATCCCCCGTATGTCAGTTTTACTACTCCACCACCGGTATGCCAGTTTTACCACTCCACCCCCGGTATGTCAGTTCTACTATTCCACCCCCGGTATGTCAGTTTTATTACCACACCCCCGGTATATCAGTTCTGCTATTCCACCCCCAGTATACAGTTCTACTATTCCACTCCCGTTATATCAGTTCTACTATTCCACTCCCGTTATATCAGTTCTACTATTCCACTCCCGTTATATCAGTTCTACTATTCCAACCCCGGTATATTAGTTCACTATCCCGTCCCAGTATACAGTTCTACTATTCCACTCCCGTTATATCAGTTCTACTATTCCACTCCCGTTATATCAGTTCTACTATTCCACTCCCGTTATATCAGTTCTACTATTCCACTCCCGTTATATCAGTTCTACTATTCCACTCCCGTTATATCAGTTCTACTATTCCACTCCCGTTATATCAGTTCTACTATTCCACTCCCGTTATATCAGTTCTACTATTCCACTCCCGTTATATCAGTTCTACTATTCCACTCCCGTTATATCAGTTCTACTATTTCACTCCCGTTATATCAGTTCTACTATTCCACTCCCGTTATATCAGTTCTACTATTCCACTCCCGTTATATCAGTTCTACTATTCCAACCCCGGTATATTAGTTCACTATCCCGTCCCAGTATACAGTTCTACTATTCCACTCCCGTTATATCAGTTCTACTATTCCACTCCCGTTATATCAGTTCTACTATTCCACTCCCGTTATATCAGTTCTACTATTCCACTCCCGTTATATCAGTTCTACTATTCCACTCCCGTTATATCAGTTCTACTATTCCACTCCCGTTATATCAGTTCTACTATTCCACTCCCGTTATATCAGTTCTACTATTCCACTCCCGTTATATCAGTTCTACTATTCCACTCCCGTTATATCAGTTCTACTATTCCACTCCCGTTATTTCAGTTCTACTATTCCAACCCCGGTATATTAGTTCACTATCCCGTCCCAGTATACAGTTCTACTATTCCACTCCCGTTATATCAGTTCTACTATTCCACTCCCGTTATATCAGTTCTACTATTCCACTCCCGTTATATCAGTTCTACTATTCCACTCCCGTTATATCAGTTCTACTATTCCACTCTCGTTATATCAGTTCTACTATTCCACTCCCGTTATATCAGTTCTACTATTCCACTCCCGTTATATCAGTTCTACTATTCCACTCCCGTTATATCAGTTCTACTATTCCAACCCCGGTATATTAGTTCACTATCCCGTCGCGGTATGCCAGTTTTAACTTCCCCTGCAGGTGAGCGTCTAGCCACAACACTACCACGTCTCTCCATTGGAGCATAGGCCCTGGATCAACTTACACCAAGGCGTGCTATCTTGTTCTATCGGCTAACAGCTTCCCCCATGTCCTATCTTGTCCTATCGGCTACAGCTTCCCCCATGTCCTATCATGTCCTCTCGGCTACAGCTTCCACTATGTCCTAATTGTCCTATCGGCTACAGCTTCCCCCCATGTCCTATCTTGTCCTATTGGCTACAGCTTCCCCCATGTCCTATCTTGTCCTATCGGCTACAGCTTCCTTCATGTCCTATCTTGTCCTATGCACTACAGCTTCTTCCATGCCCTATCTTGTCCTATCCGCTACAGCTTCCTCTATATCCTATCTTGTCCTATCCGCTACAGCTTTCTCCATGTCCTATCTTATCTTATCCGCTACAGCTTCCTTTATATTCTATCTTATTCTATCCGCTACAGCGTCCTCTATATCCTATCTTGTCCTATCGGCTACAGCTGCCATGTCCTATCTTGTCCTATGCACTACAGTTTCTTCCATGTCCTATCTTGTCCTATCCGCTACAGCTTCCTCTATCCTATCTTGTCCTATCCGCTACAGCTTTCTCTATATCCTATCGTGTCATATCCGATACAGCTTCTTCCATGTCCTCGTCACATAATTCTTCTGTATCGCTAATTTTCCTCTCCGTGTTTTTTTTTTTTTTTTTTTTTTTTTTTTTTGTTTTTTTTGTTTGTTTTTTTTTGTTTGATTGTTTGTTGTTGTTGTTTTTTTTTTTTTTTTTTTTTTTTTTTTTTGGCGGGGGGGGGGGGGGGGGGGGGGGGAAATATTTTTTTAAAGGTCTTCCTCTATTTCTCTTGACCTGCGGGATCTAGAGAAATTATGTTCTAGGTATACTATTATCAGCTGCCTACTACGTGTACCAGCGTACCCTCTATTCACTTAAAATCATCTAGTTCTCTCCCCAAGCACCACATTAATGATTCTTTCATATAATTATTTCTTCTGCATATTTCCACATTTCTAAATCCTATATCAGACGGTCTAACTGCTTGCTCATTGTCTTCGCTTCCACAGAATTTATTAGTCTTCAGTACAGCGAAGACACAAACAATAGATTGTACGATTTTTGCCTGACATATTTCACTGCATCTAGTCAGGTACATACTGCAGAAATCACATAATATAGACTAAAGTTATTTAAAACGTTAGTTGTATATTCTTTGCCGGCTTCCTGGCCTAGAGATTAGCGACATTTCTCCGTAATCTCGTATACTCTCGTAAGTAACGTGCCGACGGTGAGAATCAGCAGTGGTTCGAATCGCGTCGGCAACTTACGGGGTGTGTGAGTCGGCCGCTTAGAAAGCAATGGCAAACTACTGAACGTAATCTTGCCAAGAAATCAACAATCAGCTGAAAGATGCTGTTGTTGACAGCGATGTCCTGTAAAGGATATGCAAGCTTTTTTCTTTTTGTATATTCTTTACAGGATGTCGCAGTCAACAACAGTAATTTTGTGCTGTCGTGATCTCTTAGCAAGAGCACGTTCAGTAGTTTGCCATCTCTTTCTGAACGACCGGCACACATACCATTTCATCAAAATCAACGCAAGGCGGTCTGCTTCCAAATCGCCCGCAGCTGTGTGTCTAACACGGTATGCGGGATTAAGAACTGCGTCAGTAAAACCTTCGCCACGGAGCAGGAGATTACGGGTAGATCAATCCTTCAAGCTGAAATATACAACACACATGTTCACACCGTAATTTTCACTGTCTAACACGGTCATTTTAAACTGTCGTGTCTTTCTGCAGATTTCTGCGGAATGTACCTGACGAGATGCAGCGAAATATGCCAGGCAATAAATCATGCAATCTATTACTTTTGTCTTCGTAATTCAAATTCACTAAGAGGAAACCATTGTTTTGAATTTCGGAATAGTCTCCAATATCTTTGAATTCTTTAGTATTCTAATGTGTCAGCTTCTGTTTCTTTTGTTCGCTTGAAAGTGTCTTTATCCGCAACGTTGTCTCTTCTTTGAACTTCAGAATGTTTTTTTTCTTTTAGTTTACCCAGTGACCCATAGAATTTATCGTCCACTGCCTTGATATGTCGTATTTTTGGCAGTCTTGGGGAATGTGATCTGCTTTTTGCGGCACCAGTCTACATGTACTTATGGCTGACTCGCCAATTATGTAATTCTGAATAAATGTACTTGCTTTGTGTATCCATTACAAGACGTAGCAGTCAACCCCGGCATGTTTTGTCTGTTCGTGATTCATGGGTGAGTTTACGTTCTGTAGTTTGCCACTGTTTTCTAAACGACAGGCACCCACGTCACTTCATAAAAAACCAACGCAAGGCGGTGTGCTGCCTATATGTGCTAGCTAATGTGTGTCCCTTTGGATGGTTGTACCTGTATTAATATTTTGTCCCATCTATAGAACGCAGCAATCCAATTTAATTATTAGTATTCTTATTCTTGTGGCTGTCGTCCTAGCGAAGTTGACAGCGAAATGCGCCGATAATTTCATGAGCACGGTCGGAAGGTGGTTCGACTCAAGGCCTACACATGTGATGGCGCTATGATGTTATAGACCTATAACAGGAAATTGCTTTTTGTCAATTTATTTATTATTTATTCTTATTATGTTACTTTTTATTATTATTATTATGATCATCATCAAGATTTTTAAACAAACAGTATGTGTAACCTATCCCTGTCCATGAATGTTAGAAAACGAGTTTTACAATGTAGAAACGAGTTTTACTGTTTAGAGAACGAGTTTTACCATTTAGAAAAATAAATGAGTTTCACCATTTAGAAAACGAGTTTTACCTCTTAAAAAACGAGTTTCACCATTTAAAAAACGAGTGTTACCATTTAGAAAATGAGTTGTACCATTTAGACGAGATTTACCATTTAGAAAACAAGTTTTACCACATAGAAAACGAGTTTTACCATTTAGAAAACGAGTTTTACCATGTGTTGTATTGTTCATGCGAGCCGTGGTGACGAAGTGGTTAGACACTTGCCAGCCAATCCGGTGATCACTGGTTAGAATACGCATAAGGAGGATTTGTTTTTTTAATTGAACACGACTACCAGATCGATCAGCGTAAAATATGTACCACACAATATCTTGGGAAATAAAGGCGATATGTTATATCGACCACATTATCACTGAAGTGTCGGTTGTTCTATAAAAAGCCGGTATAGAACTTTATGTCTAATATACTTTAGGCGTGTCAAAGGTTCCTGATTGGTTAATATATTGTCCATACTACTGTATAGGTGTGAATAATGGACACTGAACAGAGACAAGAGAAATAAACTGGAGCCCAAAGAGATGTGGCTTCAAAGTATAATGCATCGAATCTTATGGACAGCTAAGAAGACCAGTGTCCAAGTACTGACAGAGATTAGCTCACAAAAATATCTCATTACCCATATCAGGACTAGACAATCATCGTTTTGTCTTCGCGTGATGAGGCAATAGAGTCGAGAAGGTGGTGGTAACTGGAAATATTATGGGTGTTAGAGATAGGGGTCGACGGAGGAAGACAATGCTGGATGGTTTGACAGAGTTGCACAGGGGAGTATTATAGGTGGACAATGAGGAAAATTATAGATGGTTTGACAGAAGGGCAGGGAAATTATCAGAGATGGACAAGGAAGAAAATGATAGATCTTTTGACAGAGTGGCACGGGAAAGTATCAGAGATTTACAAGGAAGAAAATGCTGGATGGTTTAGCAGAGTGGCGCGGAAACTATCAGAAATGGACGGAGGAAGAAAATTGTTGATGAAGTGACAGACTGGCACGGAAGACTACCAGAGATGGAAAGATGATGAAAATGGTGGATGGTTTGACAGTGTGGTAGGAAGGCTATCAATGGGAAGGAAAGTACAAATACTGAATTGTTTGACAAAGTGGCATAGAAGAGGATGAAAATGCTGGATGATTTGACAGACCCAAGAATCTTTCAGAGATGGAGAGAGTGAAACATTATGGATGGTTTGACGGGATGTCACGGAAGAATATCAGAGGTGAAAACATGAAGGAAATGTTGCCTGGTTTGATAGAGTGGCATAGAAGACGACCAGTGGCCGAACTTATCAAGAACAATGTGGATAGATGGATGTGTACGAAATGATCGAAGTAGCCTCTTGCCATGGCACATAATGATAATGCTATCACTCTTACAGCTATCATTATTTATATTATTAGCATTATGATTATTTGCTATATACATTACACATCTACGCTGGGAGGAAATTTAACAAGTTGGATTTGTGGTGTATTGTTGGTGATATATCTATGACAACAAACGAATGACTTGAGCTGCGAACATATCGAGGCACGAATGCAAGAAAACACAACTTACCGCGGGTCGATTAGATGCACACACTTATCTCGTCCAGGCGAGGAAATAACGGATCACACATCGAGTCATAAATTATTCTAAAATTGTTTGTGGGAGCTTGCTAGTCTACAATAGCGCCAGCAAATAAAATAGATCTCTCCAGGCCTGCTCGCGTTATGTGCGCGAGTTTCCCCACTTGTTTTAGCCTCGATGTTCATTCTCCGAGCGCACTCCAGTCCATCAATCTGTTTCGTGTCTCCTCCCTCGCATAACTCACGCTGTGATTGGTCGCCATCGTCACGTGATCTCCGCCCGTTTTTGGAACGGTGTCATCCCTCCCTTATAATTTTCCGTTCATTTATTTTAGATTTGTCTAGTGCAGCGATAGGTAATTTCTTCAGATTTCATTGACAGCGTAAGCTGGTCAGTGGCTGTCGTTCGGACTCGCTGGACTGGAGATATCACCACTGAGAAATAGATTAAGTCGCCCATTGAAAGCCAGTTACCACAAGATGAATTCGGAAGCGGACTACACACTATGTAACCTCGACAGTCACCATGGCTACCACAACGCGTATGCTTCCAACACAGACATATATGGATTTCACAACATCAACGGCCGGGGTAATCTGGACACTGGTCAAGCTGGAACTGTGTCTTATTACAGCGGCGACACGTCGTTATCTCCACAGCTGGCGACTCCTGGAGAACTACCACTAGGCTCTGGAGGATCACAACAAATGTCCAGTTATGCCGCAGGATCTGTGGGGGTATTATCCAGCCGAGGCGCCAGCAGAGGACATCACCAGGTATATACTCATAATATTCCAACATCGCACCACCATCAACATCCGCAACATCATCAGAATTCTACTCACCACCACGCGCACAACAACAACAACAACAACAACGCTTCGGTCAACAGCGGACAGCACCAACATCATCCGTTTACCACACACGATCTCTCAATAACCACATCAACGGACTGTTACCCGGCCTCACTGTCGGGGTCCTCACAGCACAGTGGACAGCAGCATAGTTTGACCACGGCTCCAAATTTTCTAGAAATTGCCTCGATGAGGTCTGGTTACCATTCATCTGGTGTACCCAGGGATACAGGAAAATACGGAGGCGGCAGTCCCGGGCCTGCATGCTTGGTGGGCGGCCCAGTAGGGCTAAGCAACGGGTATCTACCAGCCCTGTCTTCTTCAGGGTTGAAGTCTGAGGGTTGTACCAACCAGCAGGCCATCCAAGGGAAACCATTCAGGTGGATGACCATCAAGCGAAACGCCACAAAGCCAGGTAAGATTTCTTAGTATGTCACCATTGTCAAGTAATACACAGACATATCAATGGAGAACCCTTTAAGGTCATTAAGACAGTTCATAATTAAATTAATGTAATGTTTGTCGGTAACTATAGATAGCATAATTATAGCATTCAGTTGTTATGTTATCTAGTGTGCTTTCTTTAGTCTCTACTTATTTCTTCTACTTCTGTGAGCGGCAAACAGTACATGGGAATTTATTTATGAACCAAATTTGTCATGGCCTATTTTATTAATTTGATTGGTTCGTCAGAGATCGCTTTCATTGCTCACCCGGGTCTCTTCTTAACGGTTTCAGTCTTTTTCCGTATAGCGTAGTTAAAGTGTGAATACGATTAGCTGAACTGCGGTAAAGCTGTGGAAACGTAAATAATATAAAAGATTACGAAGTACTGCAGCTTTACAAACACAATTACGGAAAACAAAAAACAAATACATAAAATGCAAAACATAAACACGAAGAAGACACTACATTGGCAACATTAAGACTTAATACCCGAATGATAAGAATGGAAAGATGGAAGTGATGAAAATGTAATGGCAAAAAATCGTATTCTATTTACATCAGAATCCAAAACTGTCAAACAATGTGACGCTTTTGAAGATGCAATTATGACTATATCAAAGCGAAATATTATAAATAATCGTGTGTGGTAGTTTTCGATTTCTGACATGTACACCTGGTAGCGGCCTGAGCGACCTGATGCTTTCGATTGACAATTGCCGAGAGATGTTTCCCGTGAGCAGAGGCAGAAGGGGTCTTTCTAATGTTTCGCCCTGATCCGATAAAGCTAGGCGTCGGATTCATTACCTTGTTATCAGGGACGGGATGCAATCGTCAAGTTCCTTATTGTGTCAATAATGCATGCTATGTTCGTCCTCAGGCTTCTCGGGTTAGAGGATGGGTACTCTACCTCTATGTCACTCGGCCAGTAGAACAGTTTAATTAATGCCCACAGCTCACACCCACATATACAACTAAACACACACACATACACATACACATGAACACAACCATAATTAACACCAGTTTATTTATTTCATCAGTTCACACATACGCACACTCGCACACACGCACACTCGCACACGCATAATCACACAAACACACAGTCATAATTACCTCCTATTTATTTACGTAAATTTCTCTCTCTCTCTCTCTCTCTCTCTCTCTCTCTCTCTCTCTCTCTCTCGCTCTCTCTCTCACACACACACACACACACACACACACTTGCGCATACAGCCATAAGCCATAAGAATTAAGATCAGTTTCGCACTCACACACACACACACACACACTCACACACAACCATTACTAACTCATGTTTTTTTTTTATTTTACTTGCTCACAGACACCCCCCGGCCCCACCCCCACCCCCCCCCACCCCCACACACACACACACGCACACACACATACACATACATACACATACATACCCACACCCAGACATAATTTACACCAATTTTTTTTCAAAGAGCACATACTCACACACACACACACACACTCACACACTCACACACACACACACACACACACACACACACACACTCACCACCGCCACCATCACCACCACCACCATGCTTAATACCAGTTTAAATATGTTAACAAGCCACACACACTCACACATACACACACACACTCACAGGCTGAACAACACAATGTTTATTTTAACAGCACGCGGACACATACACACACACACACACACACACACACACACACACACACACACGTACACACATACGTACACAAACACACACACACACACACAGACTGAACACCATCAATGTTTATTTCAACAGCACAGTGACACACATACATACTCACACATATACACACGTACACAAACACACAAACACACACACACATACCCACGCACATACTCACACATACATACAGGAAGTTGCGATTAACGCCATCGTTGATTTTCTGGGTAATTTTACGTCCAGTAGTTTACCATTGCCGGCTTCGTGGCTTAGAGGTTATGACTTTTCTCCGTAATCTCGTATACTCTCGTCGGTAACGTGATGACGGTTCAAATCAGCAGTGGTTCGAATCGCATAGTTACTTACGGGGTATGTGAGCCGGCCGCTCAGAAAGCAATGGCAAACTACTGAGCGTAATCTTGCCAAGAGATCAACATACAGCTGAAAGATGCTGGTGTTGACAGCTAAGTCCTGTAAAAGGATATGCTAAAAAAAAAAAAAGTTTACCATTACTTTCTGAACCAGAAGTCAACGTTTATGTCCAACTGATCCATTCTTGGTTGTAGTTAAATATTCTAAGTTTGATTCTAGAACTCATTTATTTTGCCTTCCGTACATTTCTTAGTGTGACGTAAACTCTTCTCGCTTTTTTGTAGCCTTATTGTCGTCTCTGTATCGGTTGTCCCAAGTTTGTTTACACTGCAACCTAAATGTGTATCTAGTACCACCGCTTTGAGTGAGGCTTCATGAAGGACACTTGGATTATTACTTTATTTATTTTCATTATTAATCTCATTCACATATTAATTTATACACGTTATTGTTATGACCTCTCATAAGTGTGGTTAATTTATCAGCAACGGGCTAATAAATCGTCTTATTTGAACTTCCCGTAACTGCCAATGGATTATAAATCCTAACTATAGTTAACATATCACTTCTCATTTTCCGCCATTCATATTTATTTGGTCCAGACTTACCTTTTGTTTGGCACTGAGTCTGTTAAGTGTGGGATAGGAGGGAAATGTGGTCAGCTCAAGCTGCTTTGTCCACTGAAATCAATTTCTGGCGGTAGTTACTGATATCATACTCCAGTCTATGGCCAGTAAGAATATTTCGCTTGATGGCGAGGGACATACACTGGTAATAGGAAACGCTAATCTACATGCAAAAATCAGTCCATTGAATTAGAAGTACAGGATGTATTTTTAATGACTGCGCAGTGGTTGAAAACATTGCCGGTCCAAGTTTTGTATTTACCTATTATGCTGCATGAACTTTACAGAGGACAGCAGCATAGTTTTGTATTTACCTATTAAGCTGCATGAACTTTACAGAGGGTAAATACAAAACTTGAACCGGCAATATTTTCAAACACTGCACAGTCATTAAAAATACACATTATAGTATCACGTATTTTGACTATGCTTGTGTTCAAAGCCAGCGAATGTAACAATAAAAATTATAAAAACTTGCACCCCTTTCGTACTCCTGTTTCACCCGTAACTGATACTTTTACCCCACGAAGAACACTGCATTCCATGTTTCGGTTTGAGTGTTCAAATAAAGATGAGCTTACGACAGGTCCGTCATACCGGTAAGGAATTTATTTTTTCAAGTACTATTGCTGAAGAAATATGGAAGAAACTGAATGAAAAGCGTGACTCTGTCAGCGCTCATATCGGAAACAAATCGACACTATCTCATCGGGCTCTGGAACGTCAGTTATTCCTCCCCACGACACTTGAAGGTAAAAGTGAAAGAGATGATGATGTATGATGCCTTTATTAATTGATTCAGTGGCAAACACACATGTGGTTTAATCCAGACATGGTGCATGATCAAGTGAACAAGTATTATACAATAAACTTCCGTTTACCGAACATTGAAAAAGCGGAAGATGCACGAAAGAAAACAAATAACACTATAAATCTATTATAGAGATATACCATCCTTCTGTCTAAATGGAAGGTTACGTTTTACGATATATTATCCCTTGGCAATGAATCAGTTAAGCTAATTATCTTCTGAGAAATACCATTACCAACCCCAAATGACCCCGGTTTTTAAGAGAAATTGTTGACTGTCACCAGAATAAAGTAGGGAGCACTTTTAGCGCAATAGCTAGCAGCTTATAAGTTAATCATACGTACCTTAGAAGTCGGAGTTGATTCACCTGATGGTGAGGGACAATGGAAATAGATAAAGCTCATCCACAAGATTAGTCTACTTCACTAGAAGTAGTAGCATGCACATGGGCTATGATTAACTTCAAAGCGTGCGAATGCACAAACAATCGACCTTGTATAAAATATAGACATTTATCACCATCATCATCAAGTGCCCTGTCAGCTGGCGTAGGTGTTCATGTCTCTCCACAGATCTCGGGCTTTGGTGTTCTGGATCAATTCTGCTGAAGATATTCCTCCATACCACCGTCTTAGTTCATCCAGCACCCTTTCTCTTGGTCTATTCCAGCCTCTCTCTCTCTCTCTCTCTCTCTCTCTCTCTCTCTCTCTCTCTCTCTCTCTCTCTTCCCCGTGATCTTTCCAGTTGTCACAATGTTCTACAATGCCTCTCGTCTCATCACATAACCAAAGATAACTGTTTGTCTCTTCCTTACTGTTGTATATAATATTCTAGTTTCACTAACCTATCTCAGACAATCGTAGTTAGTTACTCTGGCAGTCCAAGGAATTTGCAGTATTCGTCTCAGGATCCACATCTCTCTTGCTTCAAAATACTTCCCAATCTGTTCATTTACGTTTCAAAATTTACAGTCTTACAGCAAAATAGCAAAACTGTATAGTATTTAATGACTCTCTGTCTTACATTTAATGATAGTGACTTATTGCATATGATGCTTTTCATTTTCTGAAATGCAGCTTTTGCTTGCCCTATTCTGCTTTTAATCTTTGATGTACATCTTCCATTTGTTGTTATAATTGTCCCGAGGCGTTGAAAAATCCAATTGGTTAAGAATTCTCCCGTCTATTTCCATTTCCAATGTTGATGTGGTCTTTTTCTTTGATATCACCATTGTTACGGTTTTCTTTATATTAAAATAAGTCTTTTCTTAGCGTTCTCTATTACTACATTGTCCAATAATTGTTGTACATCTTTTGCATTATCCGCCAACAATATCGTGTCATCTGAAAGCGTAGATTGTTTATATTATAACCTCCAATTAGTATTCCTGGCTTCACATTTATCTCTCTAATTATTACTTAGATATAGATAGACAGAAGAGATCTGGTGACAAAACGCACACCTGTCGTACTCCTAGCTTTATTTGTTTATAATTGCCCTCTTTATTTCCCATTTTAATTGCTGCTACCTGGTTCCAGTAAATATTCTTTATTATTCTGCGATCTTTCCCATTAACGTTGATATCTCCTAACATTTTAATTAGTTCATATTAATTAGTTACACGGGTGTACATGTGTAATTATCTAATCACAATTGTCTAATATGATCAGACCAAATGTAATAGATGTGAAACATACCTCTGCTTTCTAACAACTGGTATGTTCCTTATAAGTTGCTTACCTTCTAGTATTTTCATTCATAAATTGCTTCTTTTTGTCAAGTATATTCCCCCATAAATTGTTTTGTATTTTACAACATAAATTGCTTCTCTTGTCCAATATTTTCCCACATAAATTGCTTCTCATGTCTACTAATTTCCCACATAATTTGCTTCCCTTGTCTAATTATTCCCCACACTATGCTTCTCTTAACACATACATTACTTGTGTCTACTGTCTAGTATTTTTTCACATAAATTGCTTCACATGTCTACTAATTTCCCACATAAATTGATTCTCTTGTTTAGTAATTTACAACAATAATTACTTCTTTTGTCTAGTAATACTCCACACAGGTTCATTGCTTCTCTTGCCACATAAATTGCTTGTGTGTACTATCTAGTATTTTCTGACATAAATTGCTTCATCCCTCTAGTATTTTCCCTCACATTAATTGCTTGTCTTGTCAAGTATTTTCCCCTATAAATTGCTTCCTTTGTCCAGCATTTTCACACATAAACTGGCCCTCCTGTCCAGTATTTTTCCACATGAATTGCTTCCCCTCTCCAGTATTTTCTCCTATAAATGCCTCTTCTGTCTAGTATTTTCACACATAAATGTATTCTCCTGTCCAGTATTTTCCCCACATAAATTGCTTCTCCTGTCCAGTATTTTCTCTCTAAATTGATTCTCTTATCTACTTCCTGCTTCTTCTTCTTTCGTTCGCTTGAAATTTGTCTATAACTGCAATCTCTCTTGTATGAGCTTCACTGTGCTTTTAGTTCACTCAGTGATCCATATAGTTTATCTTCCATTGTTGTGTCTCCAGACCAGAAGGTTTGCCTATATATGTCCTATTTTGGGTATTGTTTACTAACTTCCCCCTTAAATTGCTTCTCTTGTCTAATATTTCCTATCACATTAATTGCTTCTCTTGTTTAATATTCCCAATTTCTCGATGCCGTCTCGTGATTGTCTTCTTCTTCTTCTGCGTTCATCCGGAGTTTTTTTTTTCTTTTTCGGACGTGATTGCGTTGTGCCTGTTTACAGCAGAGCTGCATTCTTGCGCCGTTAGGCCGACACATCCGACTTCTGCGGGCATTTGTTGACCGGGATAACCTTCCCGGGGGTCTCATGATTGTAAACCATCCATACATTTCATTGGCCGGCTAGAGAACTGTGGATAGAGAACTGCGATGATAATGCCGGGACCAGGTCGGACGCGGGTTCGACCCCTGGGTTCGTCGCTTGTTAAAGTGAAGGAAAGACTGACCACCTAATCCTCCTTGCTCTCAGGCCTACAAAATGTGATGACATTATCACATCACTGTGCCATAACAAGGAAATGCTTCAAGACACATCTTTATTTGTTTGTTGTAACTCATGTTTATACATTCACTGGTCTCCGAGCTCCGTGGCGAAAGGTTACGGACGCGATTCGTAATCCCGTATACTCGAATTCGAAACTCAGCGGTGCTGATTTTTTTTCGAAAAAGGTATAGGTGCCGGTCGTTCAGACTGCAATGGCAAACTACTGAACGTAAAACTTGCCCAGGAATCACGAACAGCCAACATGCTGGGGTTGACTGCTACGTCCTGTGAAAGACATGCAAATAAATTTTTAAAATGTATACATTTCAGCCGCGGGCGATTTGGCAACAGACCGCCTTGCGTTGGTTTTTTAAGAAATGGTACGAATGCCGGTCGTTCAAAAAGCAATAGCAGACTACTAAACGTAAACTTACCCAGGCATTACGAATAGCCAAAATACATTTGGGGTTGACTGCTATGTTCTGTTCAATCAATAAATCAGGTGCCGTCTCCGCAATAAAGGTTGGCTGCAAAGGATCTCCAACACTGTCTCTCGCCTTGACTGTACATTCTGTCAGGCTGATGTTAGTCCAACTCTTGATGTTATCCTCCCACTTGTATCATTAAATTACCATTGCTGTATTTGGGATATTACATGGTGAGGTCCCAATGTCTTCCATGATGGCAAGCCATGTTCACTATCGTGTGCTGAACACGCCTCATGTGTGCCACACACTCTGCTGTTTCGCTTTCGAAACCGTTGATCTATTTAGATTCATCCGCCTTCTCCACCGTCCCAGTCTTTGTGTACTATGGATGGACATTCCCTTAGTAGGATATTACCCCTACTTCACATCAGTTTATTATTATTATTATTATTATTATTAGTATTATTATTATTATTATTCAGGTCTTCATTACACAATTTCTTACACAATTTGTCATTCCCATTTTCGCAATTACTCATAATTTCATTACTCAGTATCCAAACACTAACATCAATACAAAAGAACATAATCATCATCGTCGTCATTATCATCATCATCAACATCATTATCACCGTCATCATCATCACCGTCATCATCATCAATACCATCATCATCATCATCATCATCATCGTCATCATCAACAATTCCAACACTAGGAGCGGTTACCAAACTTCCTGTTCAGTCCATTCCATTGTTGTCTGTCTTGTGCCGCGCTCTTTAAGTGTCATCCACATCTGCATTGCTAGATTTATGCAAACCTGTTTAATAAATGCTTGCCTTTGTCGACCTCTTCTTCTTTATCCTAGTGTGGTGGCCTTTAGTACTCTCATTGGTGTTTCTCTCAAGGCTTAGCTTGTGACAATGTTATGACCGTCCTCGGGTTTTGATTACAAACAGTTGTAATATCTGTTAAATTTCTCCCAGCTTGTTCATTTGTTTTGTTTCCCTCTTTATGCTTTAGTTTCCATAAAACGTCTAATTTTAATATCGGTGTCCTATCATACATTATTAGGTCGGCGTGGCTGAAAGGGAAGAGCTTGCGTTTTCTCTTCTGACCGCGGCATACTGGATCCATTCCACACACCGGACAGTTTGACTTCTTCCGGAATGTTGAATTCTCATCTTTGATTTGGTGACTTAAATTGCGAGTAGCTCAGAAGACGGAGAAGATTCGCCTGATGGCGAGGGACACTGGTAATAGGGAAAGCTAAACCTCAAGCAGAATCAGCCCAGTAGGCTCAATTGTACTAACAACTACTCTTAGTACCTTCACGTGTGTGGACAACCCTCGTGTTGAAAACAAGCGAACCCAACAACAGAACACATACATCTTCCCTGAGATTTTGTTCACACATAACCAGTCTATAAATTCACATCTTCCCTGAGATTTTGTTCACACATAACCAATCTATAAATTCACATCTTCCCTGAGATTGTGTTCATACATAACCAGTCTATAAATTCACATCTTCCCTGAGATTTTGTTCACACATAACCAATCTATAAATTCACAAGATCTTCCCTGAGATTTTGTTCACACATAACCAGTCTATAAATTCACATCTTCCCTGAGATTGTGTTCATACATAACCAATCTATAAATTCACAAGATCTTCCCTGAGATTGTGTTCACACATAACCAATCTATAAATTCACAACATCTTCCCTTAGGTTATGTTCATACATAACAAATCTATAAATTGATAACGCCTTCCCTTGATTTTGTTCACACATAACCAATCCATAATTTAACTAAGATTGTGTTCACACAAAGTCAATCTATAAATTCAAAACATCTTCCCTTAGTTTTTGTTCACACATAAACAATCTATAAATTAACAACATCTTCCCTGATATTTTGTTCACACATAACCAATCTATCAATTCACATCATCTTCGCTTAGATTGTGTTCACACATAACCAATCTATAAATTCACAACATCTTCCCTTAGATTGTGTTCACACATAACCAATCTATAAATTCACAAGATCTTCCCTTAGATTGTGTTCACACATAACCAATCTATAAATTCACAAGATCTTCCCTTAGATTGTGTTCACACATAACCAATCTATAAATTCACAACATCTTCCTTTAGGTTATGTTCATATATCATTAATCTATAAATTCAAAACATCTTCCCTTGATTTTGTTCACACATAACCAATCTATAATTTAACAACATCTTCCCTGAGATTGTGTTCACACATAACCAATCTATAAATTCACAACATCTTCCCTTAGATTGTGTTCACAAATAACCAATCTATAAATTCACATCTTCCCTTAGATTTTGTTCACACATAAACAATCTATAAATTCACATCTTTCCTTGTGATTTCAATAAACACACTTCATGAGGTCAGTATTGTCGAATGCATAAGAGCGTTTATTCTTAAATATCCAGTGCGCTGATGCTGAGGTAGCGGATTCAAATCCTAGACAGACTCGTCTAACCTGTCTGCGAACCTCTCTGCTGGCATGCATTATTTCATTCCCACATCACTTAAGTGGCCAATCTTAGACAACAACAACAACAATAAACAATATATGTCTTAAAACATATCAGAGTTTTGAGGTAGTTTTCGTATCAAGGGTTTAAAATAATTCCCATATCAGAAGTAAAAGTGAAGATGATTGCCTTCCACGGGCTTTAAGCCCACTAACGGAGAACGTTGCGTCATGTATGACTTCATCAGCTAATTATAATGATTACAGACAAGCAAAAGATACGTAACAAACTACAAGATGGCTTGATCATGTGTAAACTCTCACGAGAAACAAAATGTTACAACTGGATTGAAACATCGGGAATTTATGTTAGCTAATATCATGTAATTTTTTTCAGAAGAATGCTGAAAATGGGCAATCTAACCGTTTAAAGAGTGTACGAAACTCTAACTGTGTTAAAAGAGTGTAAGACATCTAATCGTATTAGAAAAGCCCCATGAAGGTTAACCCGGTCAAAAAATGCCTGCAGAGGTGGCATGTGTCGACCTAATGCAGCTCTGCTGTAAAGAGGCACAGCGCAATCACGTCCGAAAAAACTCTCCGGATGAACGCAGAAGAAGAATAAGAAGTATTAGAAACGTGTAAGACACACAGAGGATATCATAGTGTCTAGTACACTAACCTGCCGGACAAGAGGTCATCGGTTCGAATTCGCAACGAATCGGATGTTTAATAATAACTTAGGCTCCCAGGTCGTCACAGCCTAAAACTGGTGCCCGGAAATGTCTTGGGCAGTGAAGATGTCGGATGTGATATTAACTGTATAATGCTTCCAGTGCAGATTCGTTTATACAAATACTAGCTGACGACCCGGCCCAGCGTCGCCTAGACCCTGGCGGGGAGCGTCTCATATAATTCATATAAGTAGTCATTATACATTCAAATACATTTCTCTAAGCGCACAGAGTACGCGTTCGGCCCTAGCTCCCGTTCCCGTTGCTCGTCTGTTTCTGATGCTCCCGTTCCCGTTGCTCGTCTGTTTCTGAAGCTCGTAATGCCTTTTTCTTTCGTGTAAAAATTAAAAATTGATTTTAAACTAACTAATTATTTCAGTTGGATCCACGGGAGTGAGAACAACATCTGTACAAAATTTCATTTCAATCGGATGGGCCGTTCTGGAACGCATAAAGGACGCACACACACACACACACACACACACACACACACACACACACACACACACACACACAAACGTTATCTTATATATATATATATATATATATATATATATATATATATATATATATATATATATATATATATATATATATATAGTAGATATAAGTAGATATAGTAGAAAAAATAAAGTAAATTGTTCCCTTTCCCTCTACAAATCCACACTGTTCATAACTAATTTCTGGTTTAATAAGAGAGTGAGTTCCCTTGGAGCAAGATGGCGGGACATTTCTTCGTCTGTTTCTGAAGCTCGTAATGCCTTTTTCTTTCGTGCTTGATTTTAAACTAACTAACTATTTCAGTTGGATCCGCGGGAGTGAGAATAACATCTGTGCAAAATTTCATCTCAATCGGATGGACCGTTCGGGAACGCATAAAGGACACACACAAAGAAACATTCTCTTTTATATATATAGTAGATGGGTGTCAGCACCATATGCCCAACTTGCATTTAGGCGTGATAAAATGTCAGAGGTAATAGGGCAGAGGTAATGGGACAGAGGTAATAGGGCAGATGTAATGGGGCAGAGGTAATGGGAGAGAGGTAGTAGGGCAGAGGCATAAGACAATGGTAATAGAACAGAGGTACATGAGAGAGGTAATAGGACAGAGGTAATAGGGCAGAGGAATAAGACAATGGTAATAGAACAGAGGTATATGAGAGAGGTAATGGGGCAGAAGTAATAGGGCAGAGATATATCAATCAATTAATCAATCAATCAGGTGCCGTCTTCACAGTGAAATTTTCCTGCAATGGATCTCCAACACTGCCTGTCTCTCGCCCTGACTGTACATTATATCAGGCTGCTGTTCGTCCATCTCTTGATGTTATCTTCCCACTTGTATCGTTGTCTACCTCTCGCTCGCTTGCTCTCAAACTTGCCTTCCAGTATGATTTTTATAAGAGTATCGTGTCTTTTAACGTGGCCGAAATATTTCACTTGCCTCCTCTTTATTTCTTTCATGAACTCTCTCTTCATTCCCAGTTTTCCTAGAACCTCTGCATTTGATTGTTTTTGTTTCCATGAAATACGACATATTCGTCTGTATATCCACCTCTCTAGGGCTTCTATGCGACTTTCTAGTTGCTTGTTCAATGTCCAGGGATAAGACAATGGTAATAGAACAGAGGTATATGAGAGAGGAAATAGGACATAAGTAATAAGACAGCCTCTCTCCATGGCGACAGCATTGAGAACGCGATTCGTAATGCCGCTTACCCGAGTTCGAAACACGGCGGCGATCGATTTTGCAGCAGACCGTGTCGCGCTGGTTTTAACTTGTTGGTATGAGAGTCGATCGTTCAGAAAGCAATGGAAAACTACTGAACGTACAACTTGCAAAGACATCAACAATTGCAGTAAAATGCTGATGTTGACTGCAACGTCCTGTAAAGGATATGCAACTTTTAAAAAAAAAACATAGGTAATAGGGCAGACATATACGAGAGAGGTAATAGGACAGAAGTAATAGGACATAGGTAATATGGTAGAGGTATGTGACAGGGGTAATAGGGCAGAGGTTTGCTGACAGAGGTAATAGAACATAGGTAATACAGTATAGATCCAGCGTACACTTGTGAGGTGATCAAACCATTTAATATGTTGTTCCTTAATTAACTGCACGACTGGTTTATGGGCTACCACATTTCAGATTTCTCTAGATGTTATAGAGAATCTGTTTGACACATTTCAGATTTCTCTAGACGTTATATAGAATCTGGGGAACACATTTAAGATTTATCTAGATGTTATATAGAATCTGTGGAACACATTTCAGATTTCTCTAGATGTTTATAGAATCTGTTTGACACATTTCTGATTTCTCTAGATGTTATATAGAATCTCTGGAACACATTTCAGATTTCTCTAGATGTTATATAGAATCTCTGGAACACATTTATGATTTCTCCAGATGTTATATAGAATCTCTGGAACACATTTCAGATTTCTCCAGATGTTATATAGAATCTGTGGGACACATTTCAGATTTCTCTAGACGTTATATAGAGTCTGTCGAACACATTTCAGATCTCTCTAGACGTTATATAGAATCTATGGAACATATTTCTGATGTCTCTAGACGTTATTCAGAACCTGTGGGATACTAGCGAATAAAATGTACAAACGTTAGCATGCATATTTCCTGTGCCAATCATCATCATCATCAAGTGCCATGTCGATATGCGCGGGAGGTCATAGTTCACCATCTCACACGGTCTCTAGAGTCTCGAATCAGACCTGTGTTCTAGTCCCGACCATGCCATGCTGCCAATCCATCAAGGTAGTCATCCCTTTGTCTTCCTCTTTCTCTCTTCCCATCGATCTTCCTCTGCCAGTATATGGACGTGAATCAGAGACCGTCTCACGATCCTAATAAGAAAAATAGAGAAGTTTGAACTCCTTATTCTCTCTTTCTCTCTCTCTATCTGTTTCTTTCCCTCTTGTTTTCTCTGTTTCTCTCTCTGCCATTCTCTCTGTCTTTCTCTCTCTATCTCTCCCTCTCTCTCTCTCTCTCTCCCCCCCCCCCCATATTTATCAGTAGATCTATCTCTATTCCACCTCTTCGTGATACGTCCCTTAAATTGTATTTCTCTTTTCCTTGCTATTTTAATGAATGATCATGCAACTCCCGCAACTCTCAATATCTTACCATTTATTTTTCTTCTCTGTCCACGATACTCTCAACATTCTTCTCAAACATCACACCTCCACTCCCACCAGCTTCACTTTCATTACTTATTGTCCAGCATTAGCAACCATACACAACATCAACTTAGGAGCCCAAGTGTTCCTTTTTTGTTTTCTTGGGGGGTTTTTCAACTCGAATCCTCTCTTATGCCAATCGAACATTTGCCCACCGGACGGAACATCTATCCACAGCGCTATCGCAGCTCTCAGAGAAATATGAACACATAATTATTATTAGTGCAATGCGTGTCTATGGACTTGTGAACTCAAACGTGTGCAGTATAAGACTCCGATAGCCACCATTTGCGCGCGTGCTAAGGGACCAGGAAAGTAGTGTGTCCTGTTAACTCATGTCACCTGTCCAGATAGTTCATCCGTTACTGTCGGATGGGTTAATGCAACGGTACATTACCGACCAGGACGGAGCTCTTTATGTTAAGTGACGCTAACGAGACAATGGCGAATGTGTCTGAGCAATTATGCCATGGAAACTCAATGCAGCTTCAATCTACGTACAATAGGGAATCTCTGCATGGCGCTTGAAGATCTCGCGAGAGCTGTCGACATTAAGTGATTTGTTACTTCTTGTTGACGTCATAATGTTAGGGATAATCGTATCGATGATTAGCTTTCTTCGGAGGATATTTGAAATACAAGTGTATATGTGAATTGTAGTCATTGTGTATATTTTGTATCGCAGGGGTTGTGGCGAAGATATTGCGAACACAATTCGCCATTCTACTTATCGCGTTCGGAATACAGTTGCTGGCGATAAGGAAACAGACGGCTTGCGCTGGTTTTCAAACAACGGTATAATTGGAGGTTGGTCAGAAATCAATGGCAAACTACTTGACGCAAATTTGCCAAGAAATCACAAACAGCCAACAATGTTGGGATTAATTGCAACGTTCTGTAAATGATACGTAACTAACTTTTTCATCTCATCTCATCTCATCTCATCATGTTCCTCTTGTACCTTGCGGTGTCGAGGTGAAGTATAAACTTCCTGAGAGTGCCCGATTATGGGCTTCATATATCGGTATTCCCATGGACTCTGCTATTCCCCCCGTCCAACGTTTACGTGGTCGGCCACTTCCTCTGTTTCCATCTGGTCTGTACATCATTGATTGTTGTGGTATTATGTTGACTGGTAACCTACTTGCATGGCCAAACCATTTGACTTGATGCTTTCTAATAAAATCTAGTGCTGCTTTAACCCCCACTTTAGTCCTGATTTCTTCATTTCTGATCTTATCTCTTCTTGATACGTTGAGTATTCTTTTCAGGAACCTCATTTCTGTTGTTGTGATTTTTCTTTTCTATTTTTCTGTCATTGTTCCGGTTTGGCATTGGTAGCATAGAGTTGGTAGGAAGATTGTGTTGTAAAGTGCTTTCTTAGTAGTTATTGATACATGTTTGTTCTTTAGTATTGGTGCCATTTGTCCAATGAGTTGATTTGCCTTATTGCACCTATATTTCGATCTCGTCTTCTGATCTGCCATTTGACGATATTATACTTTCTAGGTACTGACTCTTTACTTGTTTCAAGGGACGTTCGTTTAGGTGAATTGTTGTTGTTTGTTCTTCTTTAGTTATAGTCATTACCTCTGTTTTGCTTGTGCTAATTTTCATGTTATGTTCCCTACACATTTCGTTTAGACTATTCATGTGGTCTTGTAATTCAGTTTCTGATTTTGCTATTAGTGCTTAGTCGTCCGCAAACACGAGTTCTCTAATGGCTAGATTTGCAGATGGTTCTTCTTCTGTGTTCTCGTCAACTTTTTAAATGTGTATAATTATGCCGATTCTATTGGCGGAATGAATAGTTAGAGAACACTGTTGGAAACTTGTCTTGTCTTTCTGGATAATAAAGTTTGTTTAAGTCAAGTGGATGGATTTCATTGCACCGGGTTTTATTCCATATGACTCTGTCTCTATCGCAAGGCGGCCTGCCGGAAGCCTCGCACAGAGCGCGAACTCCATAGCTCCAGCAACGACCCCCAGGATTCTCCGAGACAAATGCACTCGTGAACCGCACGACGTGGTCAGGAATCGAACCCCCAAACTTCAGAGCGCAATTCAGGCGACTTAACCGCTTCGGCCCTCTTATCCTTCTGTATACGTATAGATTATTATATCACTATCATGTGTCGTCGACAGCAGCACAGACAATCATGCTCTTCCACATCCGTTTATCATCTTGTTTTCTTGATACGACTGGAAGCTGATCGTATTCCGTACGACTTGACCACCATATACAGCACTTCTCGCTCTACCAACTCTCTCTCTCTCTCTCTCTCTCTCTCTCTCTCTCTCTCTCTCTCTCTCTCTGTCTCTCTCACTCTGTCTCTCTCTGTCTCTCTCTGTCTCTCTCTCTGTCTCTCTCTCTATCTTTCTCTCTATCTCTCTCTATCTCTATCTCTCACATGCACACACACTCTCTCACTCTCTCTCTCTCTCTCTCTCTCTCTCTCTCTCTCTCTCTCTCTTTCTCTCTTTCTACCGACGCCATCCTCCTTGGTTTCTCAGTGGACCCAAACTCTCTCTCTTTCGTTCACTGATGTAGCGGATGCTTTCCACAGCGTCGCTCTCATCACGGCCCGCCGAGAATACTCTAGATCCATTGCCAGTTTCCTTGCCTCTTGTACTTCCATGCCCACGACGAGGAGGTTACGGAGGCAATTTGTAATCCTGCATACCTTTTTCGAAACACATCTTTGTGTAGGTTTTCATATGAGTGTCGGTCGATCAGAAAGCAATGGCAAATTACTGAACGTAAACTTGCCAAGAGATCACAAAATTGCAGTGACGTCAATTTCCTGTGTCATGATGATGACGATCATCATCATCATCATCATCATCATTATTATCATCAGATTAATCAGTCGGGAAAATGGTGGTCAGGTGGTTTGATCAGTTATTTCTCTGCCTCATAGATTCGGCAGTTCTCTTCAACTCATCGTTAGGGTTCATCTCTAATGGTCTTGACCGGAAGACTAAGCCAAACAGCAAACGCCACAGAGGTCGGATATGCCGACAGAAAGGTGAACATATCGCGGCTGTGCTGTGAACTGACACAGCGCAAATACATCTAAAACAAACACAAAAATATCTATCAACTGGGGAACCCGTTGAGGCCAACAAGAGAGTTCATAAATAAATACACACATATTTGACTCCCATAGAATAAGAGGAAAGGATTAGAGACTACTTGACATACTAGACAACATAAAAAATAAAAGCTATATTTATGTGTATGTTGTCCTCTAGTCTCTTATTCTTTCCCCTACTTCTCTGAACACCAAACAAACATCTGATGAACACGAAGAAGAAGAAGAAGAAGACAAGAATGTCGTTGTATGCCAGTGCTCTCTTTGTTTTTGTTTCTTTAAAGTCGCCCTTTTCTTCGCCTCTGCACATTTCCCCCAGATATTTCAATAATAAACCTCAATGTCTCATATTGTGATAAACTCATTTAAAGACAGCTTACCCTTTTGAATATTTTTCAACGGTTCCCTATTGTCTCGAGTGTCATCTTCATGTGCTGGAGATTATTCATCATTGCCTCTCTAATCTAGTTGTTAACTCAATCACCTCTCTTGTAGATCGGGTCTTTTGAACTTAAATGTTAGAGAAACGTTCTCAGAATGTCGTGGACAAAGAAAAAGAAAATTACTAACATTGTACAAGATGTGAATATTGAACAACACTCGCTTATCAACGGCTGCAAGTCTAGGAGTATGAAATACGAGGGCGAGCAAATAAGTAAGACACACAGTTCTGTGGGATGGCAGGCAAATGTAGTTGGTGTTTTCTACAGGTGTCATTAGGCGACAGCAACATCGAACTTTATATTCCCGTTTGTCAGGTGGCCCTAGATGTTCATGCGCATGCGCAGCGCATAAACAAAATGGCGACTGTGCTTACGGAGTGTTCAACCAAAAAAGCATCGTGCTGTCGTGAGTTTTTTTTTTTTTTTTTTTTTTTTGGGGGGGGGGGGGAAGGACTGCCTGCAAAGGACATTCATCAGGAAATGCTTCCTGTTATTGCTGACTACCAGCCCGAATCAAAGCATGCTTCAATGTAATGGAAACATCCTTCTTCGCCTTGTGTCCAAAAACTCAAGGTTACGCCATCAGCAGGAAAGATTATGCTGACAGTGTTCTAGGGTTGTCAAGGAGTGTTTTTAAAACAATTTTAAGAAGAAAGGTGAAATGTGAATTCTGAATCGTATTGTGAAGAAGAAAGTATAGATTAATTTCATAATGACATGGAGCTTGCTTTGAAGAAATGTAAAAAAAATCAGAAATAAATATTATAATGGGTGATTTCAACGCAAAAGTGGGAAATCAAGGCGATGGATGCAGTGTGGGCAACAATGGTTTGGGAGAGTGAAACGAAAGAGGATACAGACTTATAGAATGGGTAAAAGAATAAGAAATTGTTGTAGGAAACACCTGGTTTAAGCAACATACTAGAAGATTATGGGCATGGAAGAGTCCAGACAGCAGGATTAAAAATCAGATAGATTACATCCTGATTAGCAGATGGTTTCGAAATGCGCCAACAGTCGTAAAAACAGTTCCCAGTTGAGACTGTCACAGTGATCACAGATTAAATACAGGCAGACTGAGGGTAAAGTTAAAGAAAATCAAGTATACAACCATAATCATTAAATATGATGTGTGCAAATTGAAAACTGACAAAGAAATACAAGATAATTTTAACATAAAAGTAAAGAACAAATTTGATATATTGTCTGATCTAGAGATCCTATTTAAAGATGTGGATGATCAATGGGAAATGTTGCAGAATTCAATCAGTTTGGCTGCAGAAAAAACTATTCCAAAATTAAAGAAAGTGGGTCGTCAGACGTGGATGACTGAAGAAATTTTACAGCTAATGGAAACAAGAAGACAGAACAAAAATAATCCTGCCAAATATAAAGAAATTCACAGAAACGTCAGAACATTATGTAAGGAGGCAAAAGAAGCATGGCTCGAGAATAATTGCATAGAAATTGAAACACAACACAACAGTAAAAATACCAAACTAATGCACAAAAGAATTCAGGAGTTTACCAATCAAAGAACACATACATGAGCAGGCTCCCTAAAGACAAAAGATGGAAAAATCATAATAGAAAAAGATCAGATTTTGCATGTATGGTCAGATTATGTGAAAAACCCTTATGGTGATAACGGAGAAGAACAGTATGATATTCAAAATAATAATGAAGGACCATCAATTTTGAAGATGGCGGTTCAGAATGCTCTTAATCATATGAAATCTGGCAAGACCCCAGGTTCAGACAGCATCACAACAGAAATTATTAATGCTTTAGAAGAATAAGGAATAGATAAAGTCACCAGACTCCTGAACACCATATATGATACTGGAGATATACCTCATGAATTATGTAATTCTGTATTTATTGCAATCCCAAAGAAATCAGGAGCCTTGGAATGTGATGAACATCGAACAATTGGTATAATGAGTCACATCACGAAGATTTTGCTAAGAATTATCATGCAAAGAGTTAGGAATAAAATACAACCTGAAATAGGAGAAGAACAATGTGGGTTTGTAGAAGGCAAGGGTACAGTAAATGCTGTGTATATACTGAGAACAGTAATTGAACGTTCCATAGAAGTAAACAAAGATCTACACCTCTGCTTCATTGACTACACAAAGGCTTTTGATAAAGTGAGACATGTCGACATGATAAGGATGCTTGTAGATCTACAAATTGATGGAAAAGATCTTAGACTTGTAAAAAAACTGTATATTGGAAACAACAAGCTGCCATAAGAATTGATAATGAAGTAGGTCAATAATAGCCTATTAAGAGAGGATGTGTAATGTCTCCAGATCTTTTTTCCATGTACAGTGAACATATTTTCAGAAATATAGATGATATGGAAGGAATCAACATTGGGGGACGATACATCAATAACATTAGATACGCAGATAATACAGTCTTGATTGCAGACAAAGAACAGGACCTGTAAAAGTTAGTAGATGTGGTTCTTGCACACAGTGAACAACTGGAGTTAGAATTGAATTTTAAGAAGACACGGATTATGGTCGTCACTAGGAAGGAAGAAATACCACAATGTAATATACAAGTAAATGGGCATATTCTTAAACAAGTGAATCGGTACAACTATCTCCGAACAGTCATAACATCTGATTGGGATTGTCTTGAAGAGATTAGAACAAGAATTGCCATGACGAAGGTAGCCTTTTGCAAGATGAAAAACATACTGACCAAAAAAAAAAAAAGATACCAATTGAAACGAGAAAAAGAGTGTTAAAGTGCTACATAGAATCTGTACTTTTGTATGGATGTGAGGCGTGGACAATGAGCAGACAAGCTGAAAAACATCTGATGGCTGTGGAAATGTGGTTTCTGAGGAAATGCAAAGAATACCATGGACAGATAGAAAAATAAATAAACAAGTCCTTCAAGAAACAAATGAAGATCGTAAACTGATTAGATACATTAGATGTAGACAGTAAACATTTTTTGGGCAAGTCATGAGAAGAAATGAATTGGAGAACTTGGTGACAACTAGCAAGATCGAAGGGAACAGACCAAGGGGAAGACCACGAATTGAATACCTGGTTGGCTTGGCTACGTGGCATGGTCGAGACAGAAACACGGAGCTGATCCACGAATCTGGTGATCGAGTGAGATGGCAGAACATGATCGCCGACGCTTATCGGCATGGCACATAATGAATGAATGACTGCGCATTTCTATCGATGCTTTATGGTGCAATTCGGTGAAAACGTCCAGAACTGCTGACTAGAGGCGCATTGTTTCTTCATGACAATGTCAGACCACACAGGGCTCGATTAATTTAGGAGAAAATTAACCAACTAAGGTGGGAAGTTCTAGAACAGTGGTTCTCAACCTTTTTTGGCCCGTGCCCCCCTTCACCATATTTTCAGAACGTCATAAAAAAACTGATAAAACGATGGGATAAGTGCATCAATGTTGGTGGAAATTATATTGAGAAATAAAGGGACAATGTATGTATAAAAATAAACTTGTGTCAAGTTGTTTTCATATTTATTTATTTTTCTACAGCCATTTGTGGCTTACTTATTGACTTCCCTCCGTACGTCGGCCGTGTTAATCGCTAGAGTGGTTTAGAATGGAGAATGATGGAAAGCGTGAAAACTGCAAGAAGAGGCAGGGGTCACTCAGCAAGTAGATGGACACAAGAAGCGGCAGGGATCACTCAGCAAGTAGATGGACACAAGAAGCGGCAGGGGTCACTCAGCAAGTAGATGGACACAAGAAGCGGCAGGGATCACTCAGCTAGTAGATGGACACAGTGCATTGCAGACTCCATGAAAATGAAACTGCAAAGTCTGGCTATGGATCGTGACCTTTTTCGGCACAACGGGATGAGTGCAGCGTTCTTCAATGGGCATGCTGCATGATGATGCTGGTATAGATATAGATATAATATAGATATAGATATAGATATAGATATAGATATAGATTTGTTAGTTAGTTAGTTAGTCACGGTTCCAACTTCACAGCATATAGATATAGATATAATATAGGTATAGATATAATATAGATATAGATATAGATATATATATAAAGGTATAGATATAGATATAGATATAGATATGTCTGTCCATACTCGTGCCACTACTTCTAGTAGCATTGAACTGATTTTGCGGGTGGATAAGCTTTCCCTATTACCAGTGTCCCTCGCCATCAGGCCAACCCACTATGAATTTTGAGGTACTTGTGCTTGCTTGCATTCTTGCGTTCGCTGGCTGTGACCTTCAGCGCGAAGTTCAGTATGTCGGATGAAGACATCCTGTTGTCCAACATCAGTGTGATGTCATACCGGACTGAGGTTTGCGTGAGTATCCGTTGTCCCATGTCTGGCTTATTGGTGTGCAGAGTGCTGGTTCCTCGCTGTGCAGGCAGATACTCTCCGACTTCGGAAGAATCAGCGATCCTACTACGTTAGCCAGGACCCCGAAGGGAACTGTTGCCCAAGACGCACGACTAGGACATGTTAGTAGGTTTGGCCCGTAAAGAACCTGGCCCTGGTGCCTTGGAAACACCTCTGTGTCTCGAGGTACTTGTAATTTACGTCCGTAAGTCAAGGACCGCCGGTCTCCCTGGTCGAGGGGTTAGCAGCTTTCTCCATAACCCCGAATACTCTCGTGGTTGACGTGAGCGCACGAGAATTGGAAGCGGTTCGAGTCGTGCCAGCGACTTATGAGAGTATGGAGCCGGTCGCTCAGAAAGCAATGGCAAACTACTGAGCGTAATCTTGCCAAGAAATCAACAATCAGCTGAAAGATGCTGATGTTGACAGCGATGTCCTGTAAAGGATATGCAAAACATTTTAAGTCAAGGACCAGATGTCATGCTAACCTCTGAATGGACTCAGACTGTGGCATGAAGAAATATCAGGAGAATGATTAAGACAACAAAGAACCGTGACTTATGGAGATGCTTGAACACCATATCAGGTAGTAGGCTAGATGATGATGTTGGTGATGTCAAAAACAGCACTTGCATGTAGGCAGAGGGGAAATAGAACACGAAACACACATAGCAATAGGATGGTTAGCCGAATATCAGGTACAAGGTAGGCAGCCCAAGCAAGGACTTTGTCCAAATAACTCTTCGTTATTTGTCGCTGGAAAATATAAGGACAGCTGTAGGAGAAGAAGGTAGCAACACATTACTGGTTACACATCTTTTCATCATCATCATTGTCATCATTATGTGCCATGCAGATAATACCGACGAGAGTAGTTGATAACGATGACTTGCGAATATTCAACATTGCACTACAGACACGTTCACAGGTGCTTCCCCTCTTCTCCTAATAAACCCAACAGATCACAGTCACTAGTTACACCACTGCTATGTATGGCAGAGCCTCTCAGTGTTTGGTATTCTGATCTTTTACTACTACTCTGTTCTTGAACTCAAACTTTTGCTTTCTAACTGTTAATGCTGATCCATTCAATCATAGTCACAGTTGAAGCGTAATTCTCTAAACGTGTTTATGTCTGCTTGACCCATTGGTTCTCACTCATCTCATGTCATCTTGTTTATCTTGTACCTTGCGTTGTCGAAGTGAAGAATAAACAGCGGGAGACTGCCTGTTTATGGACTTCATGTATCGAGATTCCCATGGACTCTGTTCTCTCTGTCCATCGTTTACATGCTCAGGTTCTTCTTCTGGTTCCATTTGGTCTGTACATCATTGCTTGTTGTGGTATACTATCAGTTTGTAGCCTAGCCTGGTAATAGGGAAAGCTAATCTCATACATAAACATCAGTCCATTGCACTAGAGGAAGTAGCACGTTTGTGGACTACGCTTGAGTCCAAAGCCAGCGAACGCAAAATCAGCAGACGGCAGGGAAGAACTCATTACGTCCAGGACAGCCTGCTATTGACCGCTCGTGGGGAAATTAACCACTCGTTTTAATTCAGCCTCGTCACACACTTCAACCATTACGTCTGTCACAGTCCAGCCCGTTGCCACTTCCGCTATGAACGGTCCAACTTCCGCTAGGTGAAATGAACCCCCCAGCTACCACTGCCGAGTTATTGCAACGACCGCCTACCTCCCTAACTTGTCAGCAGGGCAGTTGTCAATAATGATTAAAACCACTTCCGGCTCTCATTTTAACTCCCCTCTTGAGAAGGATATCATCCCCCCAGGTACTTCATTATTATGTAATCTTCCTAATGTCATTCACTTTTACCGTCTGTCAATCTGAAACGTGTTTTTATCTCCACTGCTCCAGATCGTTGTCGTCTGTTAGCTTAAATGTCTGTTTGTACTCAACTCATTAATTACGTTTTTCCCTGGCAAACTTAACAATTGTGTGTGTTTCTGTCTCCAGGACTGAATTCTTGTGACTGCTTTGTTTCTTGCAAGCACTGAACACCTCATGTCGTTGTAGTCTGCGGTCTTCAATAGTGTAGGTGAACAGGGGCGGTATGTTAGTGGGGATTATATGTGGGTTAAAGTACAATGGCGGGGGAGATAACGACGCTGGAGTGATTAGCCGACCATTGTGTGTGTTACATTGTTGTGTTTCTATTTGTATTGAGAAGTCAGTGGCACGGACAATGAAGTAGGAGTTAGTAGAAAGAGTTTGCATGAGGTTGATAGTTGGAGACAGTGGCGGAGTGGCCAGAATGTGCGTTTGCTTGATGGTAAGTGGACCCTGTGGGTCCTTTATGAAGTGGGCCCCTTTAAACATTAGACAATATGTTTAAAATGGTAATGACCTTTTTTTCCTGACAACCAATGTTTCTAGAGCCACTCCTCCACTGGTGTGAAATACAGAAAAATGGAGCCTTTATCAAAGAAAGATAAAAAAAGACAAATTTAGAAATTCTAAACGGGATTAAAATAAGAGCGTAATAACTTAAGAGATGGATGCTAGAAGAATAATAGTACAAAATGAGTCTTTTGGTTTCACAAGATAACTCACTAAAACCATAAGGAAAATAGAAATGAAATTGTTGCGGCATTTAAGAGATGAGAGAGAGAAATTAGCTGAATGTGAGGGAATACTAGGCAAGAAAGGTATATGAAGACAAAAAAAGGCGTATCAGTAAAGTTTAAACATCTGGGCAACAAATGATAATTCTAGCAACACTAGTGAGCATGTTCTTCAAGAAACAAATGTAAACCGTAAATTAATTAGAAGAATTAGACGTAGGCAGTCTTGATTTTTTTGGTACATTGTGAGAAAAACATAAACTAGAGAACTTGATGACAACTGAAAAGATTGGGGGGGGGGGGGGGAACAGAGAAGTAATATCTCGATTCCTTGGCCACATGGCATGGCATGAGATGGTGAAACATGACCGTCCATGCTTATCGGCATGGCACATGTTAATTATGATGAACTCCAGTGTCATGAACATATCAGATGACAGGGAGGATTGGAGAGTCATGCAAGACACTGAAAAAACATTGAGTAGTCATGATGGCTAATGTCTGCTTCAGACAGAGCACTCTAAGAGGGTTGGAATGTCACCATAGCTCATGTTTGCAACATACAAGGTACGAGGTTGAAGAATTATGCTAGCCAAAGTCTGTTCTATACAAACAACCTAAAGAAGATTGCAGAATCATACTACCCATAATCTACTCTTTGCAAAGCACCGAAAGAAGATTGGAGAATCATACTTGCCAAAGTCTGCTCTATACAAAGCACTAAAGAAGACTGGAGAGTCATGCAAGACACATAAAACCAACCAATCATTAAAACGTCTACAAAGAGGTTGCATTGAGATGGTTTAGAACAAATTTCCCATGGAATTTGAAAGTCAGGAAATGAAGAATACATATAAACATAAGCGCATGTATGCGCGTGTGTGCTTGTCCGCTGATATGTTAACTATGCAAGATTCGCACATTGTTGTGGCCACTGAAAATATGCACGCTCTTATTATTCTAACTTGAATTGTTTTGTCTGTTCTAACCCATGACATTTGTCATTTCGTTAGTTTTGTTGGAGCACTGTTTGTCCACCTTTGGTGTAATGGGGAAAGGAGGAGAGTGGGTGTGGGGGGAGGGGGGGGGGGGCTTCGTTCGCTTTGAACTCAAGAGTAGTGTTTAATTTCTGAGTGGTCTCGAGGTATGGTGTCCGCCTCGAGTGCTGGAGGTCCCGGGTTCAGGCCCCGGTGAGGACCGGGATTTATTTAAAAAATCCACCTGGGCTTCCAGTAATAAAATTTCCCCTGGTCTCTGGGTAGTGAGATCGGACGCCCGTGTGTATTGTTGCGCACGTAAAAAATCCCTTGGCAGTTGGAAATCGGAAAAGACTAGCCTAACATCGCTGCCCGAGCAAAATTTCGAGTTAAAAATCTACCCAAAGTATTTCAGGATCCTCGCCGATGCAACGGAGTTCGTGCATTGAGCTGAGTTTCTCCAGACTCAGGTTTGAGTTAGGAGGAAACGCAGCATTTATGGGTTAAACCGTGTGCCTTGATGTTGATCCGTCGACTAAACTAAACTAAACTAAGTTTAATTTCTGTGATGACATTACCACCGCTTGTCATCCGTCAACCTAGATATTCACACGCACTCTCTTACTGTAATTTCTCTCCATTGACGCATATTTCTGTTGTCATATTTGTTTTATATGTTGTCATTCGATTTGTTTTTGTTGCATTTAGATATAATCTGTGTTCTTCGCTGTTGTTCTGGACCAGTCTTTACTAGTGTGTCTATGTCTTTTTGTGTTATGGGAAATACTATAGTATTGTCAACATATTGACATTGGCGTATTTCTAATCCATTCGCTGCAACGGGATTATAATGTTACTTGTCATTGTTTTCTCACATGTCCCCTAATGTTGTCAGTAGACGAGTTCAGCAGCTGAGGATAACAAACTGCAACCCTCTTTGACTCGACGTTCTATATCACACGAATCTGTTGTGTTGCGACATTATATGGCTACTGCCGCTGGTTGACTAGATTTTGTTGTACGCTCCGTGGCGAAGAAGTTACAGACGCAGTTCGTAATCCCGAATACCGCGTTCGAAACACAGCTGCGGGCGATTTGACAGTAGATCGCTTTGCGTTGGTTTTTTTTTTTTTTAAACAAAATGATATGGGTGCCGGTCGTTTAGAAAGCAACTAGCTGACCCGGCCCGGCTTCGCCCAGTCCTTGGTGGGGAGCATCTCATTTAATTCATATAAGTAGTCATATAAGTTCCCGTTCCCGTTACCGACTGTCTGTCTGTCTGTCTGTCTGTCTGTCTGTCTGTCTGTCTGTCTGACCCGGCCCGGCATTGCCCAGCTCCTGGTGTGGAGCATCTCATTTAATTCATATAAGTAGTCATATAAGTTCCTGTTCCCGACTATCTGTCTGTCTGTCTGTCTGTCTGTCTGTCTGTCTGTCTGACCAGGCCCGGCATTGCCCAGCTCCTGGTGTGGAGCATCTCATTTAATTCATATAAGTAGTCATATAAGTTCCCGTTCCCGTTACCGACTATCTGTCTGTCTGTCTGTCTGCTTGTCTGACTGTCTGTCTGTCTGTCTGTCAAATAGACCCATCCCTCTGTCTCTCCCTCGTCTATCCCTCCCTCCCTCCCTGTCTATCTGTCTGCCTACCCGTCCCTCCGTCTCTCCCTCCGTCTCTCCATCCCTCCCTCCCTCCCTCCCTGTCTGTCTGTCTGTCTGTTTGTCTATCTATCTATCTCTGTCTGTCTGTCTGTCTGTCTGTCTAATAGACCCATCCCTCCGTCTATCCCTCCCTCCCTCCCTGTCTTTTTGTCTATCTATCTATCTATCTATCTATCTATCTATCTATCTATCTATCTATCTATCTGTCTGTCTGTCTGTCTGTCTGTCTGACAGACCCGGCCCGGGTTCGCCCAGTCCCTGGTGTGGAGCATCTCATTTAATTCTGAGTAGGTAAGAATCCGCTCTGCCTTCAAAATGTTGACGTGAAGATTTTCTTCCTGCAGCTGCTTCTGTATTTGTTGATCAGTAAGCTCCATTTTTAGCCGCTTGACCACCCATCTGACTGTGTTTGAATCAGTGTTTCTGATTCTGGTTTCTTGGTCCTCCTTCCTCTCACAAGTTTTTGTGTTCGTCTGTGGGTAGTCGTCGCTCTTCTTATTGGTAGTTTCATTGACTGTAGGTTCAGATACTTTATTACAGCTTGCATGCAGACTCTCCAAAGGCAGGTTCGTCTTCTTGATAGTCTGGTCGGTTTTCTCACTATGCATCTTGGAAGCTGCTTGTTTCTTTGTGCTATTACGACGTGCCATTTTCCCCCCGTATCAGACTGCTTGAAATGTGTAAGGCGTCTTGGCTTGATAGCGCTGAGAAGTGCTGTCAAGCGAATCGTGTCGATATGATGGCGGAAAACACTAAATATGCGATGATATTGTTCAACATCTTTTAGATAACTTCTTAAGTATAGAAAGATGAGTTACAATGTTATGCATTATGCATTATTTTTATGTAAACTTTGAAAATGTCTAAAAGATTGTATCATTATTTATTATAACTCATATGCCGGTACATAACTATAGACAAAGAGTTTATAAATCATTGAAAACGATACAACAATATGACTATAAGTTATACAACAATGTTATTAAAAGTTATGCCCCTTGAAATAACTTTTTCTAGAGTTAAGTCCCTTAGCTAATGTGTAGTCACGTCATTTTCTTCCCTTTCCCTAGCGTTTTGGTTCGGGGATTCTTTCATCATCATCATCATATATTTACGTACGTATTTTGGGAGGGGGAGGAGGGAGGTGGAGGAAGAAGGAAAAAAAACTATGACAGTTGACAGCTCTGGAATGAAAGTAAGGCGTGTAGAAAATTTCATCTCAATCGGATGGGCCGTTAGCGAAAAAATAAAGGACATACATATTTACATACATACATATTTACATACATACACTTTGATTTATATATATAGATGACAAAGTACTGAACGAAAACTTGTCAAGAGATCACAAAAAGCCATAAAAATGATGGAGTTGACAGCGACGTCCTGTAAAGAATACGCAGCTATCGAGAAGTCAACATTTTAGTCCAGCTGACGGGTGTAGGGGTTGAACCCGCTACCTCGGCATCAGCACACCGGATGTTTAAGAGCGAGCTCCAGACAGTTGTTTGAGTCAGGGGAGAATGTATGAGTAGGAAAATTTCAAAATGAAAGACAAAACGTCACTGATGAACCTCGTATTTGGAGACCTGCAAGTGTGGCAACCTACACAGTGAAACGGCAATCGACCAGCTAGTCCATGACAACAGCTGTCTCACTATTGATGCTGTGGACATCAACATGGGTCACAGTGCTGCGGACAAAGTTTTTCACGACGACCTTGGTTGTAGGAAAGTATGTAAGAGATATGTCCTTGGACAGCTTTCCGATGATCACAAACGAGGTAATGGAGCCGGTGCAAAACTGATTTAAGGCCATACCCAAAAACGTGTTTATAGAAAGCATTAACAAACTAGAGGACATGTGGACGAAGTGTGTTGCCAGGCAAGGGGGACTTTGTTGTAAAATAGGACACACACAATTTCTGGCTCACACTATTGTACAAAAAAGTTATTTGTAAAGTTTATGATTCTTAATGACGTCCCCTGGTATAAAATAAAAATAGAAATCTATATATACTCTACTCTCTGATTGTTGTTGTTGCTGTTGTTGTTTGTTTTTCCCTTTCAAATATGGTATTTGAAACACTGTTTCTTGCTATAGGTTTGTGATGTGATAGCGCCGGCACATTTTGTAGGCCTGGATGCACGGAGGAATATGTGGCCCGTATTCCCCTTACATTAAGAGGCAACGACCCCAGGTATTGTTCTCATCCCTTCCTTTTTTTCGGTAAAAGGAAACAAATACACCAACAACAGTCCCGTAGCGGGAACTTGACGTGGGTACGTGACGTGTTAGAGCTATCACATTGTTGTTGGACTAAGTGCACTGTGGAATAGGTGGCAGTCTTTTCCTCCCATAACCAACGTATTTTCTCCCCATAACCAACGTCTCTTCCTCCCATAACGATCAACGTCATTTCCTCCCATAACGAAAGACCTCTTTTTCTCTGATATTGAACGACATCTTTTTTTCCTCCCGTAGCGAACAACGATAGTTGATGTCGAACTCTTGTCGGACAGTGCCCATGCCACTGTCAGCATTCAATCCTAACCAATACACCAAAAGAATCCTTTTCGGCAACACCACATCTCAAATGCCTCTTTACGTTTGTCCTCGCGTTTATTCAGCGGTTATTCCATTTCTAGGAATATATTTATATGTGTTTGCACATCCTTTACAGGACATCGCTGTCAACATCAGCATCTTTCAGCTGATTGTTGATTTCTTGGCAAGATTACGCTCAGTAGTTTGCCATTGCTTTTCTGAGCGGCCGGCTCACATACCCCGTAAGTTACCGACGCGATTCGAAACATTGCTGATTCTCATCGTCGTCACGTTACTTGCGAGAGTATACGAGATTACGGAGAAAAGTTGCTAACCTCTAGACCAGGGGAATATACAATACAAGAAATCAACCATTCTGCGTAATAAAATCACTGCCTTTATATCTCTAACTGAAATGACAGACAAGCTATCTTGTAGCTACTAACCCAAGACCCCTGTCAGGCACAAAGAGCTGCCGAGGATGTGATTAGGACTCGGAATATTAAAGGCACATCAGTGTCTAACTAACGATATTACTCCAACCGTCGCCAGGAAAAGCCAATATTTGACCAATCATTTAGCGATTTCTGCCACACTGGACCAGGTCTAGTTTAGAAGTTTCCCGCTCGTCCTGTTATCAGTCAGTTGGTGCAGCGTTGAAGTGGCCTAGTTTGCATTTTGGCCCCACTAGCATTAACTCCTTTTAGCCAAGCCGGAGAAGTCTGCGCGGCGGAGTGGTGAGGATGCCTGGCGCTTAAACGGCTGTGATTTCTTTTTCGGATCCCGTCATTCCGTTTGTGAATACACTTGTTTCTGAGACCCCAGTGAGATCTCAGCGAGATCCAAGTGAGACCCCAGTGAGACCCCAGAGGTCGTCGGCGGGGTTACGGAGGATAAGCAAGCGGTTAGCCAATCTGTGAAAGAACGAACGAACTTTATTTTTAAAAGGTTAAGAATTGGGCACACATAACCGTCTGACACTCCACCCTTCATATCTCTCGGCTCTCATAAATTATTTCATTCATACATCATTTATGATGCTAATCTTAGACAACAACGACATCAACAGAAACAATATATTTATTATTATTTTTACTGTCACATTGCTGTTTTGACAGACGATAGTTTGTTACATTACGCTTCACTTTAAAAGGCATAATAACAATAAGCCTTAGCTTGAACTAAGGATGAAGTTATAGCTCTCCATATCACAAAGCCTAGGCTGAATTGTAAAGACCACGTGTTGCCCATGCAGCATTCTCTCTCTCTCTCTCTCTCTCTCTCTCTCTCTCTCTCTCTCTCGCTCTCTCTCTCTCTCTCTCTCTCTCTCTCTCTCTCTCTCTCTCTCTCTCTCTCTCTCTATCGGCCTGCCTAGTTTACTCCAGAGGAAAGGTAACAATACATCTGCAACAAGACAAGTTGTAGAAGATGTCGGACCAGGACAGCAATGCTCTAAGTGATGTCTCTTGGAGCTTCGATCCTAGACCAGTTGCCGACCAAAACATAGGGCCTGGTCGGCCACGCCATGACATTTAGTCTTTAGGTTGGGTTACCTCGCACCAGGTAAGGCTCGTACCCTCCCAATTGCGCTCCTCCGCCCAAAGCCGTTAGCACAATGTGAGGTGTCGGGTTTAGTGAGCGCCTACCAACATTCGGCGCTAACAGAAAGCAGGTAGTATCGTCTACTGTCATACGGTAGCTCAGTCATATATGACTAAGACCTGACACTTCATATGCATGATAAAAGCAGACCTTTGCATCTATAACAGTCTTTAGATATTTCTCTCCATCATAATAAGCCAGGTAGCGGATGTGTTTGAGAGGTGTTTAGTACTGTCGTAGGGTTGGTATCGCTGACATAGAAAGATCATTATGTCTGATGAACGAGGGAAAACAAAATAAAGAATTCCCACAAAGTTTCCGTTTACAGAAAGATTTATGCTGAAAACTAAGAAAATACTCCTGTCTGGAGACTTCTTATTGCAAAGGAAAGAGGCTTCCTAGATAGACAGTATCACCGGGATATTACCACCTGTGGAGTCATACGTAAACGCCTTTGCTTTCCAACCGTTTGGTTACAGGTAGTGTTCGATGACAGCCTGACAAGTTATTTCCCTGTTTCAGGTTGTACTAATAATTCATGGTTCTTAAATGAAATCTGCGTTACGTTCCAAACATTCACTGACAATGTTACATAAAATGTTTGCATATCATTTACAGTATATCGCTGTTAACATCACCATCTTTCAGCTGATTGTTGATTTCTTGGCAAGATTACACTCAGTAGTTTGCCATTGCTTTCTGAGCGGCCGGCTCACATACCCCCTAAGTTACCGACGCGATTCGAACCACTGCTGATTCTCACCATTGTCACGTTACTTACGAGAGTATACGAGATTACGGAGAAAAGTTGCTAACCTCTAGGCCAGGAAGCCGGCTACTGGCAATGTTACTAACATTAAATATATACGTGAACTCAAGATCTAGTGTAAAGTTACAAAAAACAACACATTGGATGAAATTCCGTTACTACACACAGACAATGCCAGATTGGTCAGCAATCACTTGATAATCGTCATCTAGTGCCTTGCAGGCTGACGTGGGCAATCAAGCCTCTCTAGAAATTACGATCTCCGACGTCATGGATCAATTATTGTGTTGGCTTTCTTTCGTGCAATGACCCAAGACTGTGAAGAATCTTCCCACGCCGTCTTCATCTATTTCTCTTTCCGCGAATCTTTCCGGTTGTCACAACATGTTCCAGATTTTATCTTCTCGTACCGTTGCCAAAAGTCATCGTTTGTTGGTCACTGGACAATATGAGTACTACGAAAACTGCGGTGGCATTACCAAGCCACTTAACGTTTGTGGTGGACTGCTTCCTTTCGGCTTCTTATCGGTACCTTCTCACACATCCACACTAGTCAAGTCAATCGTGTCCCGGCTTCTTCTCAGTTCCTTCTTGCATATCCACACTAGTCAAGTCAATCGTGTCCCGGCGTCTTCTCAGTTCCTTCTTGCACATCCACACTAGTCAAGTCAATCGTGTCCCGGCGTCTTCTCAGTTCCTTCTTGCACATCCACACTAGTCAAGTCAATCGTGTCCCGGCTTCTTCTCAGTTCCTTCTTGCACATCCACACTAGTCAAGTCAATCGTGTCCCGGCTTCTTCTCAGTTCCTTCTTGCACATCCACACTAGTCAAGTCAATCGTGTCCCGGCTTCTTCTCAGTTCCTTCTTGCACATCCACACTAGTCAAGTCAATCGTGTCCCGGCTTCTTCTCAGTTCCTTCTTGCACATCCACACTAGTCAAGTCAATCGTGTCCCGGCTTCTTCTCAGTTCCTTCTTGCACATCCACACTAGTCAAGTCAATCGTGTCCCGGCTTCTTCTCAGTTCCTTCTTGCACATCCACACTAGTCAAGTCAATCGTGTCCCGGCTTCTTCTCAGTTCCTTCTTGCACATCCACACTAGTCAAGTCAATCGTGTCCCGGCTTCTTCTCAGTTCCTTCTTGCACATCCACACTAGTCAAGTCAATCGTGTCCCGGTTTCTTCTCAGTTCCTTCTTGCACATCCACACTAGTCAAGTCAATCGTGTCCCGGTTTCTTCTCAGTTCCTTCTTGCACATCCACACTAGTCAAGTCAATCGTGTCCCGGCTTCTTCTCAGTTCCTTCTTGCACATCCACACTAGTCAAGTCAATCGTGTCCCGGCTTCTTCTCAGTTCCTTCTTGCACATCCACACTAGTCAAGTCAATCGTGTCCCGGATTCTTCTCAGTTCCTTCTTGCACATCCACACTAGTCAAGTCAATCGTGTCCCGGCTTCTTCTCAGTTCCTTCTTGCACATCCACACTAGTCAAGTCAATCGTGTCCCGGCTTCTTCTCAGTTCCTTCTTGCACATCCACACTAGTCAAGTCAATCGTGTCCCGGCTTCTTCTCAGTTCCTTCTTGCACATCCACACTAGTCAAGTCAATCGTGTCCCGGCTTCTTCTCAGTTCCTTCTTGCACATCCACACTAGTCAAGTCAATCGTGTCCCGGCTTCTTCTCAGTTCCTTCTTGCACATCCACACTAGTCAAGTCAATCGTGTCCCGGCTTCTTCTCAGTTCCTTCTTGCACATCCACATTAGTCAAGTCAATCGTGTCCCGGCTTCTTCTCAGTTCCTTCTTGCACATCCACACTAGTCAAGTCAATCGTGTCCCGGCTTCTTCTCAGTTCCTTCTTGCACATCCACACTAGTCAAGTCAATCGTGTCCCGGCTTCTTCTCAGTTCCTTCTTGCACATCCACATTAGTCAAGTCAATCGTGTCCCGGCTTCTTCTCAGTTCCTTCTTGCACATCCACATTAGTCAAGTCAATCGTGTCCCGGCTTCTTCTCAGTTTCTTCTTGCACATCCACACTAGTCAAGTCAATCGTGTCCCGGCTTCTTCTCAGTTCCTTCTTGCACATCCACACTAGTCAAGTCAATCGTGTCCCGGCTTCTTCTCAGTTCCTTCTTGCACATCCACACTAGTCAAGTCAATCGTGTCCCGGCTTCTTCTCAGTTCCATCTTGCACATCCACACTACGGGGACTGCGTGGTCTCGAGGTATGGTGTCCGCCTCGAGAGCTGGAGGTTCCAGGTTCAAGCCCCGGTGAGGACCGGGATTTTTTCGCGTGGACTTCTAGTAGTAAAATTTCCCCTGGTCTCTTTGTAGTGAGATCGGACGCCCGTGTGTATTATTGAGCACGAAAAAAATCCATCGACAGTTGGAAATCGAAAAAGAGTAGCCTAACGGCGCTGCCCGGGAAAAATTTCGAGTTAAAAATCTACCCAAAGTATTTCAGGATCCTCGCCGGTGCTATGGAGTTCGTGCATTGAGGTGAGTTTCTCCAAACTCAGGTTTGAGTTAGGAGAAGAACGGAGCACTTATGGGTCACTAAACATCCACACTAGTCAGATCAAACGTGTGCCGGATTATTCTCAGTTCCTTCTCACACATCCACACTGGTCAAGTCAAACGTGTCCTGGATTATTCTCAGTTCCTTCTCACACATCCACACTGGTCAAGTCAAACGTGTTCCAGATTTTTCTCAGTTCCTTCTCACACATCCACACTGGTCAAGTCAAACGTGTTCCAGATTTTTCTCAGTTCCTTCTCACACATCCACACTAGTCAAGTCAAACGTGTTCCGGATTTTTCTCAGTTCCTTCTTGCACATCCACACTAGTCAAGTCAAACGTGTCCCGGATTCTTCTCAGTTCCTTCTTGCACATCTACACTAGTCAAGTCAAACGTGTTCCGGATTCTTCTCAGTTCCTTCTTGCACATCTACACTAGTCAAGTCAAACGTGTCCCGGATTCTTCTCAGTTCCTTCTTGCACATCTACACTAGTCAAGTCAAACGTGTCCCGGCTTTTTCTCGGTTCCTTCTTGCACATCCACACTAGTCAAACGTGTCCCTGCTTGTCTTCAGTTCCTTCTTGCACATCCACACTCGTCAAGTCAAACGTGTCCCGGCTTCTTCTCAGTTCCTTCTTGCACATCTACACTAGTCAAGTCAATCGTGTCCCGGCTTTTTCTCGGTTCCTTCTTGCACATCCACACTAGTCAAACGTGTCCCTGCTTGTCTTCAGTTCCTTCTTGCACATCCACACTCGTCAAGTCAAACGTGTCCCGGCTTCTTCTCAGTTCCTTCTTGCACATCTACACTAGTCAAGTCAATCGTGTCCCGGCTTTTTCTCGGTTCCTTCTTGCACATCCACACTAGTCAAAAACGTGTCCCTGCTTGTCTTCAGTTCCTTCTTGCACATCCACACTGGTCAAGTCAAACGTGTTCCGGATTCTTCTCAGTCCCCTCTCACACATCCACACTGGTCAAGTCAAACCTGTCCCTGCTTCTTCTCAGTTCCCTCTCGCATGTCCACAATAGTCAAGTCAAACGTGTCCCGAATCAGGAACCGGCTATGGTTCTGTGATACGTTAGGGTCATCACATTGTGTAGGCCTGAGGGCATGGAGGATTAGGTAGTCAGTCTTTTCATCTGTTAGCGGACGACGAACTCTTATCTCAGTCATGACATTATCAGCATAGCCCCCTAACAACACTAACGCGTCCGTCGTGTCGAATAAAGATAAGTTGCATATCCTTTACATGACGTCGCAGTCAACCCCAGCATATTTTTTTTTCTTGCTCTTTGTGATTTCTTGGCAAGTTTGCGTTCCGTAGTTTGTCCTTGCTTTCTTAACGACTGGCACTCATCCTACTGTATGAAAACCAACGCAAGGCGGTCTGCTTCCAAGTCTCCCGCAGCTGTGTTCCGAGAGCGGTATGTGGGATTACGAGTTGCGTCTGTAGTCCCTTCCCCAGAGAGCCCGTGTATAAACACCCACCATAATTACATGTAGAATATGCTGACTGACAGGAGATAACTGTCACGAAACAATATAAAACTTAAAGACACAAGACAAAACCTTTCATTTGAGGTATCCTCTGGCCCCCTAAGAGACGAAACTCCACAATATCCCTCATATCATACCAGAAGAGGCACATCCTTTGTCTTGTTCAACATCCCTTGCATTGTGTGCCATAATTTTCCCATTTTCTGGGATTAAAATTGCTTGTGTTTGAACGGCCGCTCTCGAAAACTGTCTGTTTTCATTTCATAAACGGTTGCATTGCTCAGGGCTGCAGTATCTATGTTGGGATTAGCTGTACATTGTATCTTTGATTCGCTATTCTCGTGTGTGACGATAATGAGATAGCAGATTATTGAGATAGAAGATTGTAAAGATAGAAGATTGTAGAGATATAAGAATGCTGAGATGGCAGATTGTAGAGATAGAATATTGTTGAAATATCAGATTTTCGAGACAGAAGTTGTTAAGATAGAAGATTGTGGAGATCGTTCATTTAGATGATTGTTGAGACAGAAGATTGTAAGGATACAAAATTGTTCAGACAGAAGATTCTTGGGATATAAGATTGTTGTGACAGAAGATTGTCGAGATAGAAGATTGTTGAGACAGAAGATTGTTGACAGAAGATTGTTGACATAGAAGATTGTTGACATACAAGATTGTTTACAAAGAAGATGGATGAGATGGAAGATTGTTGAGATAACAAATTGTTGACATAGAAGACTGTTGAGATAGAAGATTGTTATTACCATTATTATTATTATTATTATTATTATTATTATTATTATTATTATTATTATTATTATTATTATTATTTAATGACCATGTAAATAATCATTGTGGGCATATCTTTTCTTTTATTGCTATAATCTACCATTTAAGGTATACTAGTACAGAAACTAAAGCTAGTAGTATTGATCTCAGATCTCCTCGAAAAAGCGTATTTGGTGCGTTTACAGTAACAGTGTAACACGTATGAGGATGATATATATATATATATATATATATATATATATATATATATATATATATATATATATATATATATATATATATATATACACATCATCATCATTATCGTCAAGTGCCCTGCCGGCTGGCGTAGGCGTTCATGGCTCTCCATAGATCTCGGTCTTTGTTTTCTGGATCAACTCTGCTGCTGAAATTCCTCCATGCCACCGTCTCAGTCCATCCAGCATTGTTTCTCTTGGTCTGCCTCTGCCTCTCTTCCCCTCGATCTTTCCAGTTGTCATGATGTTCTCCAATGAATGCCTCTTTTCCCATCACATGACCGAAGAAAGATGTTTGGCTCTTTCTTATTGTTGTATGTACTGTTCTAGTTTCATTAGTCTGTTTCAGGCAGTCGTTGTTAGTTACTCTGGCAGTCCAAGGAATTCGCAACATTCGTCTCAGGAATCACATCTCTGTTGCTTCTAATTTCTTCTTAATTTTTTCATTTACATTCCAAGATTCACTGCCATACATATCTATTTGTACAAATGCCTCTCTATCTATTCGTATGTCTATCTGTTTGTACGTATGCCTCTCCGCCTGTACGTGCGTCTCGTTGTCTACCTCTTCATCCCCTAAAAAGGTGCCTTAATTCAACCTTTAGCAGCATCACCCCACCCCCCCACCCCCAGACCCCCACCTTAGTCAACGACGCAGGGAACATTTGGGTACCTGGCAGGTGTGGTCACCTGATAGCATGTTATTTAAACGCCCTCTGTTTACCCACTTGTGCCAGCACGAGACGGCACATCTTGGCTGCCCCTAAGCAGTCCGGCTCAATGCAAACACTGACATATCGATTGTGGGCACTCACGCAGTCACTGATTACTGTACTCACCACCTTCACAGTTAAACTCCAGTTTATCGGTTTTTCTGTGGACGCAGGTACCAACATGTTGTTTTGTTGCTAGTCTCAATGTAAATTATGAATAAAATTAGTGGAACTGTGGAAAAGCTGTGGAAGTGCAAACAATATAAAATAATGAAACTAGAACATTATATATACCAATAAGAAAGAGACAACGAGCTTTCTTCCGTCATGTGATGAGAGCAGAGGCATTGGAGAACATCGTGATGACTGGAAAGATCCAAGGGAAGAGAGCGAAAGGCCGACAAAGAGAAATGAAGAGAAATGATGTTGGATGAATTCAGACGGTAGATTGGAGGAATATCATCAGCAGAGTTGATCCAGAAAATATAAGATTGAGGTATGTGGAGAGACCTGAACGCCTACGCCAGCTGGCATGCCACTTGATGATGATGATGATGATGATGATGATGATGATGATGATGATGATGATGATGATGATGATGATGGTGATGATGATGATGATGATGATGATGATGGTGATGATGATGATGGTTATGATAAAATAACACGAAGCTGCATTACTTTGTGTTATTTTATATGGTCTCACTGTAGAAGAGTAGGCTTGCTCAAGTAGTGATTCACCTAATCAATGATTTGGGTTTGCGGTCGATAAGAGATTCACATGACCGTTTAGTTTATGATTTACCTCTTCGATCAATGATTGATATGATCAGTAAATGATTTATATTCTCGATCAGTGATATATATGATTGGTCGGTGATTTAGATGTTTTGTCAATGGTTTTTATGGTTGGTCAGTTGTTTATATGCTGTTCAATGATATAAACACCAGATCAATGATTTATATTCTCGGCCAATGATAAATGTAATTGGTCAGTAGTTTTATGCTCAGTCAGTGGTTTTATGCTCCGTCAATAGTTTATATATTCAGTCAATGGTTCTTCTTCTTCTTCTTCTTCGTTCATCCGGAGTTTTTTTTTCGGATGTGATTGCGTTGTGCCTGTTTACAGCAGAGCTGCGTTCTTGCGCCGTTAGGCCGACACATCCGACTTCTGCGGGCATTTGTTGACCGGGTTAACCTTCCCGGGGAGTCAATGGTTTATTTGCTTAGTCAGTGGTTTATATATTCAGTCAGTAGTTTATATATTCATTCAGTAGTTTATGTACTCAGTCAGTGGTTTATATGCTCAGTCAGTGGTCTATATTGATTAATTTGGTTATTTCGGGATTTGAATTTTAAATATTGAGCACAACCCACTACTGGCAACGCTGATCGTATTCTGGTATGAACCTAAGGCCTATCCACGTCAATATGGAAGCACTATACTCGAGTTTCGCCCTCGTTTGAGCTCGTCAGTAGTGCATATCCCTGACCGGATCCGGAAACAATGAGCAATAATCAAATTGATAATTTGACTGTTGAAGGACGTCAGTCGCGGCGATTGGGCAATCTTGAGCATAGCCTACGATGGGTGACGTTGTAATATTCTGTTATGATAATTTGGCTGTGTGTCCAACGTGTGCCGCGTGGTTACACGCCCGCTTCACACGCCAGTGAACCGGGGCTTGTTTCCGGATCCGGTCAGGGATATGCACTACTGACGAGCTCAAACGAGGGCGAAACTCGAGTATAGTGCTTCCATATTGACGTGGATAGGCCTTAGGTTCATACCAGAATACGATCAGCGTTGCCAGTAGTGGGTTGTGCTCAATATTTAAAATTCAAATCCCGAAATAACCAAATTAATCAATTTGATTATTGCTCATTGGATTTAGGAGGCCTGGTGTTCCTTGCCAGTGAGAAGTCCTGATCGTTTCGGGTCCACATCGATTGACGGACGTCAGTCGCAGCGATTGGGCAATCTTGAGCATAGCCTACGATGGGTGACGTTGTAATATTCTGTTATGATAATTTGGCTGTGTGTCCAACGTGTGCCGCGTGGTTACACACCCGCTTCACACGCCAGTGATCCGGGGCTTGTTTCCGGATCAGGTCAGGGATATGCACTACTGACGAGCTCAAACGAGGGCGAAACTCGAGTATAGTGCTTCCATATTGACGTGGATAGGCCTTAGGTTCATACCAGAATACGATCAGCGTTGCCAGTAGTGGTCTATATGCTCGGTCAGTAGTTTATATGCTCAATCAGTAGTTTATATGCTCAATCAGTAGTTTATATGCTCAATCAGTAGTTTATATGCTCAATCAGTAGTTTATATGCTCAATCAGTAGTTTATATGCTCAATCAGTAGTTTATATGCTCAATCAGTAGTTTATATGCTCAATCAGTAGTTTATATGCTCGGTCAGTAGTTTATATGCTCAATCAGTAGTTTATATATGCTGTCAGTAGTTTATATATTCAGTCAGTAGTTTATGTACTCAGTCAGTGGTTTATATGCTCAATCAGTAGTTTATATCCCAGTCAGTTGTTAATATCCTCTCTGTACGTATGTCTCGCTGTCTGTACGCTCAGTTGTGGAACAATCTTCCACAAGAAATCAAAGGAATCTTAAATCCCTATGCATAAACATAATCACAAACTATCTGAACACTGTTTCAGTACAGAATGCTTTCCCTCGTAATAATAATAATAATAATAATAATAATAATAATAATAATAATAATAATAATAATAATAATAATAATAAAAGCCCTAGTATAAGTCTGTCTCCTATTGGTGAGTCATGTACATTTCCCACACATTTCCCACATATTTCCCATACATTCCACACACATTTCTCACACCTTTATAATGCATATATTGATACTGTTATTGATGTCCTCGATTAGCCTCATAAGTGATGTGCGAATGACATAATGTATCAAACAGGGTGATACAAATTTCAGAATGCCTGACCAATTCTTACCCCTTTGAGAATGAAGCTTGTTCGTACGTTCGTTCGTTCCCTGCAACTCTTTCACTTTCCCTATACGAGCTAGTCTGCAGTTATCAATTAAGTTGATAGAAAATCAAACTCTGTTATCAGTCGTGTGTGGGTCGTGTAA
>OY992883.1:106323430-106333430 GCA_963921405.1 Cepaea hortensis
TACTACTACTACTACTACTACTACTACTACTACTACTACTACTACTACTACTACTACTACTACTACTACTACTACTACTACTACTACTACTACTACTACTACTACTACTACTACTACTACTACTACTACTACTACTACTACTACTACTACTACTACTACTACTACTACTACTACTACTACTACTACTACTACTACTACTACTACTACTACTACTACTACTACTACTACTACTACTACTACTACTACTACTACTACTACTACTACTACTACTACTACTACTACTACTACTACTACTACTACTACTACTACTACTACTACTACTACTACTACTACTACTACTACTACTACTACTACTACTACTACTACTACTACTACTACTACTACTACTACTACTACTACTACTACTACTACTACTACTACTACTACTACTACTACTACTACTACTACTACTACTACTACTACTACTACTACTACTACTACTACTACTACTACTACTACTACTACTACTACTACTACTACTACTACTACTACTACTACTACTACTACTACTACTACTACTACTACTACTACTACTACTACTACTACTACTACTACTACTACTACTACTACTACTACTACTACTACTACTACTACTACTACTACTACTACTACTACTACTACTACTACTACTACTACTACTACTACTACTACTACTACTACTACTACTACTACTACTACTACTACTACTACTACTACTACTACTACTACTACTACTACTACTACTACTACTACTACTACTACTACTACTACTACTACTACTACTACTACTACTACTACTACTACTACTACTACTACTACTACTACTACTACTACTACTACTACTACTACTACTACTACTACTACTACTACTACTACTACTACTACTACTACTACTACTACTACTACTACTACTACTACTACTACTACTACTACTACTACTACTACTACTACTACTACTACTACTACTACTACTACTACTACTACTACTACTACTACTACTACTACTACTACTACTACTACTACTACTACTACTACTACTACTACTACTACTACTACTACTACTACTACTACTACTACTACTACTACTACTACTACTACTACTACTACTACTACTACTACTACTACTACTACTACTACTACTACTACTACTACTACTACTACTACTACTACTACTACTACTACTACTACTACTACTACTACTACTACTACTACTACTACTACTACTACTACTACTACTACTACTACTACTACTACTACTACTACTACTACTACTACTACTACTACTACTACTACTACTACTACTACTACTACTACTACTACTACTACTACTACTACTACTACTACTACTACTACTACTACTACTACTACTACTACTACTACTACTACTACTACTACTACTACTACTACTACTACTACTACTACTACTACTACTACTACTACTACTACTACTACTACTACTACTACTACTACTACTACTACTACTACTACTACTACTACTACTACTACTACTACTACTACTACTACTACTACTACTACTACTACTACTACTACTACTACTACTACTACTACTACTACTACTACTACTACTACTACTACTACTACTACTACTACTACTACTACTACTACTACTACTACTACTACTACTACTACTACTACTACTACTACTACTACTACTACTACTACTACTACTACTACTACTCTCTCGCTCTCTCTCTCTCTCTCTATCTCTCTCTTACACACACACACACACACACACACGCACACACACACACACACTAACACATACATTCCCGTCACCGTCCTTGTGGATGTTTGCACGTGCATACGCTTGAGCGTACAGTAGTTTCCTCACCTTGCTATTGTCCAGAAGAAGGAATGCTTACATTGATAAATGTTATCTTTGACTGTCTGAGGACGTGTTCAGGACTGTTCGGATTTGACACCGTAGGTTCTCTACCGGGCGATGTAGCCAGCACTACCCAATCACTCTCTAGCCTCTTCTTGTGATTTGCTTGGTAGGCTATATATTTACAATGATTTGCTCGATATACTATAGTAGTTCTATGGCTAGATTGGTAGGCTATAGTGTTTCTATTATTTGCTTGGTAGGCTATATTGTTACGACGGTAAGTTAATAAGTAAGTCATAAATGGCTGTAGAAAAATAACTTAATATGATAACAACTTGAAACTAGTTTATTTTTATACATACATTGTCCATTTATTTCTCAACATAAATTCCACCAACATTGATGCACTTGTCCCATCGTTTTATCAGTTCTCCCAAACGGTTGCATAGAACTGCGTGCTCTGTTTTTTAAACTACGTTTTCACTTCACATTCAACATAGGCGTCATTCGCGAAATGTCTCTCGCCAGGGTGGGTTTTCAGTGGCCTTAGCCCCTAGCGATTTTCAGGAAAGCGGTGCATAGTTGGGCAGCAAAAGTTACGAGAGCGAGTCAATAAGCAAGTCTCACAGTTCTGAGGGATGGCAGCTGCAGTCGGTTTGGGAGAACTGATAAAACTATGGGATAAGTGCATCAGTGTTGGTGGAAATTACGTTGAGAAATAAAGGGACAATGTATGTATACAAATAAACTGGTTTCAAGTTGTTATCATATTTAGTTATTTTTCTTCAACCATTTGTGATTTACTTATTAACTTACCTCGTACAATGGTAGAGATAGTGTTTTTATTATTTGCTTTGTAGGCTATCGTGTTTCTTTTATTTGTTTGATATACTATAATGTAACAATTATTTGCTTGGTAAACTATATTGTTACAACGATTTGCTTAGTAGGCGATAGTGTTTCTAGTATTTGTTTGATATACTATAATGTAACAATTATTTGCTTGGTAAACTATATTGTTACAACGATTTGCTTAGTAGGCGATAGTGTTTCTAGTATTTGTTTGGTTGACTGTAGAGTAACAATGATTTAATTTATAGGCAATATTGTTACAACGATTTGCTCGGTAAGCTACATTGTTACACTGATTTGCTGTCTAGGCTATAGTGTTTCTATTATTTGCTTGGTAGGCTAGAGTGTTACGATGATTTTCCTTGTAGAATATAGTGTTATTTTGCGTTTCTAGGCATTTCTAATAAATATTATTAGTCGTATTATCATTATTGTTATTATTATTATCATTATCGTCATCATCATCATCATTGTCATCATCATCATCATCATGGTATGTTATAGTGTTACTATGATTTAGGTGGTGTGATGGAGTTTTATCAAGATGTGTATGGTAAGATAAAAGTTTTACCATGATGTGTATGGTCAGATAAAAGTTTTACCATGATGTGTATGGTAAGATAAAAGTTTTACCATGATGTGTATGGTAAGATAAAAGTGTTACCATGATGTGTATGGTAAGATAAAAGTGTTACCATGCTGTGTATGGTAAGATAAAAGTGTTACCATGATGTGTATGGTAAGATAAAAGTTTTACCATGATGTGTATGGTAAGATAAAAGTTTTACCATGATGTGTATGGTAAGATAAAAGTTTTACCCAGATGTGTATGGTAAGATAAAAGTTTTACCATGATGGCGTTGCCTTACTGGCCCACTAACACATTGGGCAACTTCTGTTTAGACGCGGGCAACTTCTGATTTCTGACTTCTAGTGATTCGGGAACTTTGCAATGAAACAATAAATTAAGTACTCAAGTGTCTCTTCACAGTGAAGGTTGGCGACAGTTGATCTCCAGCAATTTCTGTCTCTCCCTCTAGTTGAACATTCTGGCATACTGCTGTTCGTCCATCTCTTTGTATTGTGTTCCCACTTGTATCGTTGTCTACCTCTTGCTCGTCAACCTTCAATCTTTCTTTCGAGAATGGTTTGTATACAATCATCATGATCTTTAATGTTGCCCAAATATTGATCTTGTCTCTTTGCTTTTGTGATTTACCTCTCCAGCTCAATTTTCATTTTCAGCTGAAGTAAAATTGCTATAGTTAGTTGCATTGCCCTGTAGAGGACAGGCAATGAATCCCATCATTTATTGGCTGTTTGTGATTAACAAGGCAATTTTACATTGAGTAAACTGCATTGCTTTCTTAACGGCCGATGCCTCATACCATAGAAATCAACACAAAACTTTCTGCTTCCAAGAATCCCACAGATGATTACGAACCCTCGATTCGGCATATCTATGACTTGTGAAACTGCATTTCATTGACCCCTAACCCACAGCCGCCTTCAAGAGTTCAAGAGGAAAAGAAGTAATTCAAATCCATAATTATCATTCACACACTAGACAGAAACACAATCCACCAGCGATGTCTATAGAAAACAAAGAAGAGAACAACAGACAAATATACAAAACTGGACGAGGAATTCTTTTTTTCCTCAAGCTGCCACAGACTAAACGATCCTGGTGTTGTTGAGCGATGGCTTTCTATTGTTGTTCCAGATTAGCTACCTAATGCTGCATTGTGCATTTAAAATGGAAAATCAAAAAGGCAACTGGCAAAACAGGGCGGTGGAAATTTAAACAAAAACATAGACACACACACTCCACAATTTTGACACTATATTATTATTCTCCAAAATACTGCATACCATCTGGTGTTGAAATGCGAGACATGATGTGCACCGTAATCATGGCTTGCAGATATTTGTGGTGTGGGTGTCGACCGGAAGTTGTTTGTAATGGTCACTGTTGTTTTGAAGTTTTTGTTTCCTGTTGTCACGTGGGACGGCATGATGGATGTACCTTTCCCAGGACAAAATATCTTAGTTGCAAATTATTCATATTGTCCGTTGTAGCTGGCAGGGACACTTTGTTCTCCTACACCTTCAGCGTTTCCCTCCTCGTCCTCCTGCTGATCTTACTCTTCGTTCACGTCAACGTCTTTATCCATTTTCTTCTTCTTCTTCTTCTTCTTCTTCTTCTTCTTCTTCTTCTTCTTCTTCTTCTTTCTTCTTCTTCTTCTTCTTCTTCTTCTTCTTCTTCTTCTTCTTCTTCTTCTTCTTCTTCTTCTTCTTCTTCTTCTTCTTCTTCTTTCTTCTTCTTCTTCTTCTTCTTCTTCTTCTTCTTCTTCTTCTTCTTCTTCTTCTTCTTCTTCTTCTTCTTGGCAACAACCAATGGAGATTTACAGAGGTACTATGCTGATATGTGCTACAGGGTGTGTTTTTAAAGACTGTGCAGTGCTTGAAAATTTTGCCGGTCCAAATTTTGTATTTACCTATTATGTTGCATGAACTTTGCAGAGGGTGAATACAAGGCTTGAACCGCCAATATTTTCAAACAATGCACAGTCATTAAATTTTAGTTTAGTTTAGTCGACGGATCTACATAACGGCACACGGGTATAACCCATAAATGCTCCGTTCTACACCTAACTCAAGCCTGAGTCCGGAGATTCTCAGCTCAGTGTACGAACTCTGTAGCACCGGCGAGGATCCTGAAATACTTTGGGTAGATTTTTAACTCGAAATTTTGCCCGGACAGCGCCGTTAGGCTACTCTTTTTCAATTTCCAACTGGCAAGAGATTTTTCACGTTCGCAACAATACACACAGGCGTCCGATCTCACTACCCAGAGACCTAGGGGTAGTTAGAAGCCCACGTGAAAAAATCCTGGACCTCACCGGGGCTTGAACCCGGGACCTCCAGCACACGAGGTGGACACCATACCTCGAGGCCTCAAAGCCCCCGCACACACTGACTCCACACACACACACACACACACACACACAAATATACTCACACACATACACCCACACGCACACGCACTATATTGACAGCCCAACCAATGTGTGAGCTCATCAACAGCATCAAACCTAGAACAGCATCAAACCTAGATCATCACAGTTGGTAGCCTGGCGTACCATCCCGGCAAACCACATACATGACATTTTTTTCTTTAGCTAGTCTCAATTACAACTCCATGATCATCGCGACGACGATGTTCATGCTAGCTTTAGCATCAGTGTTCCACGGAGCTGTTCCATGTGAACCACAAACTCGAGCAAGCAGAACCCATTCGGCGTGCCGGGGAGCATCGGGGGCTGGCTTGGATGCTCCTTACAGGAATGTTGATTGAGAAACCGGGCCGGGGGTGAGACAGCACTGACAGCACGTGACTGCGTCTGTCAGCGGAGAATTTAAATCATTCCAGGTCTTCGTTGCTCACAGAGTGAGTTCTGGAGTAGGCAACAACAACAAAAAATAACGCACGCACACACACACACTCACACACACACACACACACATAACTGTAATGACTGTGTTGTAAAGGTGTACATACACAGACACACGTAGTCTCGCGATCAAACTTTTTTTCTTCAAATACATTTTTTTGCATATCCCTTACAGGACTTTGCAGTCAACAGCAGCATGTTTCAGCTGCTGTTGATGTACTAGGCAATTTATATACATACAATCACACACACACAAAACAATACATTCACACACACACACACGCACACACACACAGAATCACGGGCACACAGACAAACACACACACACATATGCACACATTTGAACATTATCTTCCAAACGGGAAATTGCAAACCTGTTTTTAAAAAGTCACATTTTTTATGTCTGAATATACGCACTTACACAACGCATACACTCACATATCCACAGAGAGAGAGAGAGAGAGAGAGAGAGAGAGAGAGAGAGAGAGAGAGAGAGAGAGAGAGAGAGAGAGAGAGAGAGAGAATGTCTTAAATAAATACAGCTACTATATACACACACATCAACACGGTAGCCTGCCGGTTCAAAGGTCACGTGTTCAAACTCTCATCGAGCCCACGATTTTTTTTTTTTTTTATGGACCTGGGCTCGCCATGAAATATCTAAAACCAGCGTAAAATGGTTACCCGGAAATGTTCTAAGAAGCTAAAGCGACCGGCGGGGTATTGTCCACTTCACCCGTTCAGTTGCCAATTGGCCTATAGAGATATATTGAACTAGCACCGTATGAACAATGCGCCTTAAGGCGTGTGATAGGGTCCTCTACTTTTTTTTATGTCTTTACTGTTTTTGTCTTTGCATGCTTTTGTCTGTACTGTTTTTGTCTTTGCTTGTTTTTGTCGTTACCGTTTTTGTCTTTACTGTTTTTGTCTTTGCTTGGTTTTGTCTTTACTTTTTTTGTCTTTGCCTGGTTTTGTCCTTACTGTTTTTGTCTGTGATTGGCTTTGTCTTTTCTGTTTTTGTCTTTTCTTGGTTTTGTCTTTATTGTTTTAGTCTTTGCTTGGTTTTGTCTTTACTGTTTTTGCAGACACGCCTACTGAACAGTGGCTCCGTGTTTTTTTGTTTGTTTTTTGGTGCTCGCTTTGAACTCAAGCGTAGTCCATACACGTGATACTACTTCTAGTGTCCTGGACTGATTTTGATGTTTGCGTGTGGATAAGGCTGTCCCTATTACCAGTGTCCCTCGCCATCAGGCGAACCCACTCCTACTTCTGAAGTACTTGTAATTTACATCCCAAAGTCAAGGACGCGCAGTCAATATTTTAGTCCAACTGTCGGTTATAAAGGATAAACCCACTATTTGGCATCAGCACACCGGAAGTTTAATAACGAGCGTTCTTATCCATTCGGCCTTGCTGACCTCAACAACGGCTCGCTAAAGCGTCGGGTACTTACAAAAACAGACCTAGTCCGTAGACTACGAGACAACTGCCTTGGCAAGTTGCTTTATCCCTCGCCCCAACAGACAGACACTCAGAGGACACAGCAGCAGGAGTACGCTTGCCGAAGTGAAACCAGCCCAACCATCTTTCAAAATGAAAGGATGGAAGAGGAAGACCACAAAGTGGATGGATTCAGTACTCGATGGATAATTTACAGATGACGACAACAGAGGTAGGGCATCTATCTTCTATTCTAATTTCTATTCTATCATTACCCCTGCCCCGTTCAAACTCAGAAGAGAAGTTATATTAAGGTCCATCGCCAGGCCCAGTTTAATCATCCTGTGATTGGGTCAGCCACAATTCGGATTTTAATTTGCTTGCTTGCTTGCTTGCTTGTGTTCGTTGGCTTGAGCTCCAACGCGAAGTCCTGTATGTCGGATGAAGACATCCTGTTGTCCAACATCAGTGTGATGTCATACAGGACCTGAGGTTTGCATGAGTATCCGTTGTCCCATGTCTGGCTTATTGGTGTGCAGACTGGTGGTTCCTCGCCGTACAGGCAGACACTCTCTGACTTCGGAGGAATCGGCGATCCTATTGACTTTAGCCAGGACCCCAAAGGGACCTGTTGCCCAGGACGCTCGACGTGGACGCGTCAATAGGTCTTGGCCAGTATATAACCCGGCCCTGGTGCCTTGGAAACACCTCTGCGTCCCGGATTTTAATTTGAAAGGTTGTTGTCCAAAGAAGTTAATAACGGTCTGGCTTATGAAAGAGATAAATGTAGACAGAACAGCCATCTAGCCAACTATGTGCGTGAAACTGCATTTCATTGACCCCTAACCCACAGCCGCCTTCAAGAGTTCAAGAGGAAAAGAAATAATTCAAATCCATAATCCATAATTATCATTTACATTAGACAGAAACACAATCCACTAGCGATGTCTATAGAAAACAAAGAAGAGAACAACGGTCAAATATATAAAACTAGACGAGGAATTCTTTTCTTTTTTTCCCTCAAGCTGCCACAGACTAAACGATCCTGGTGTTGTTGAGCGATAGCTTTCTATTGTTGTTCCAGATTAGCTACCTAAAGAAAGTTCTGCATAAGATGGGTCATTTTTTGAAAATGATGAAGATGATTATGATGATAATGATGATGACAACGATGTCTGGATTATGTTAACCTTACATACAGATGGATTAGAAAGAGTTGAAATAACCAGTGCATAAATGAAAAGAAGGATATTCTACACCGTCTCCTAATATACTACTGCCGTTTCCTCTTAAAATTCGTCTGTTCTCACACTGTGTTTTCTTATTCAAGAAAATAAAGAAGTCGACCAGAGGAAACGACGGAAAACCCAAATGTCTATTTCTGGAACAACGGAAACGGCTATCGACTTTCTCATTACAATAACAGTTGAGGAATCCGTAGAGGCACGACACGTAATTTGACTTTGTCCCTTTACTTCTGTTGTGAAAGTTTTACTACATCATAGAAAGCGGATCGTTGTTTAGTACCGCCAAACTCCATGTAAAATCACTGAAATGGTAGTCAACGGCCAACCAGGCGACAATATGTGTGACTCATTGGAAATAAATCCCTGGATGCGACCTCGATAGATGTGGTAAGGCCGATTAGAAAGAATAATATTGTGTTACCGTATGTAATGTCTGTTTGGGTGTCAGTGAAACGTTCACAAGAAAATTACTTGAAACCTGCCGCCCATATACATACACCGTAATTATAGTAGTAGGCGAGCCTGTTGGTCCGCGCGGCAGGAGGGATAACTCAATGGTAAATAATACCCTGCAGAGTTGTGGTAATTCAAAACTTGGAGTTTAGTCGTATCATTGACATTGTGACTGGGGAGATTTAACTCCTAGCGCTTGAGCTTATCACAAAGATTAATGGTGGCGTAGCGACAATGTTGACAGTGTCTGACGCGTGCACAAATGACGCGCATAACAAGCAGTTTATAAACGAACTGTGTTGAATACCTTCCCGTGCATACAGAGAAGAAACGGGAGAAGGGAGGGACAGAGAATCGTATATTCAGGAATGCAGTTTCATAGGGTACTTTTTATAACTGTGCTGACAACGTCATTTCATAGTTTTACAATTCCCCAACCTATTAGCCAATCAAATAGCCAGCCAGCTAACTAACTAACCAATTAACCAACACATCAAACGACCAACAACTAACCAAAATAACCAGCCATCCAAACAACTAACAAACCAGACAACTAAACAATCAACCAACCAGCCAACCAAATAACAAACCTGTTAACTAACCAACCAACTAGTCAACAGACTAAACGTCCAACCATCTAATCAAAAACCAAACCAATCAGACAACTAGCCAATCAGTCAGCTAAC
>OY992883.1:106335930-106378430 GCA_963921405.1 Cepaea hortensis
TTAAGCTATTTATGTATTTAAATATACTAAACAATTAATAATTCCATGTAGCCACTTCTTCCATGTACCCACTATTTCCATGTTGCTACTATTTCCATGTATCCACTATTTCCATGATGCTACTATTTCCATGTAGCCACTATTTCCATGTAGCCACTGTTTCCAAGTGCTGCAGACACAAGTCAGGCGATATGTGAACATATCTCTTTGCGTTGATTTTTACAAAGATATATGAGTCGGCCGTTCAGAAAGCAATGACAAACTAGTTGGTTGCATGTCCTTAACAGTACGCACAATTAAGGTGACGATTCTAGGTTAGTATGCATCTCGCTGAATCTCGGTGAAGTCGCGGCGACGTTGTTACTATAGAAGAAGAAGAATATCTTGGATACAGAAAAGAACAAATGCATCCACACGATAAGATCTGAATATTGATTAAGGTTGGCTACTAAAGACGATAAAATAATGAAAATTGAAATCCTTCGGTCACTGGAAACGACATGAATGTTTGTAGAGAACAATAATGGAGGGCTATATGCCTGGGAAGAGGGGAATAGGCAGGGCAAAGATAAGATGGGGGGGGGGGGGGGGGTTGTGGCAGATGATCTCCAGATGGGTATATCGGACGCGGGACATCTTGCTTGTGATCGAGAAGTTTTTCGGGCGGTTGTTATGGGAGCGAAGTTCTGCAAAGAATATGCTACTGAATGAATGAATAAATGAATGAATGAATGAATGAATGAATGAATGAATGAACCACTCCGTTGAGATTACTTAGGTATTTATTAATATAAATAGAAACAAGGGAATGAAGCAGAGATCAGATATCAACAATATCTTGTATACAATCATGCATCAGTCCCAGCCATCCAATCAAAAATCTACATACTAAACCATCTATCCATGCATTCAAACAACTATCAATCCATACATCAATTCATCCAACAAGCCATGCGTCCATCCATCCGTTCAACATCCATCCAATTAGTCATCCATTCATTTAACCATCCATCCATCGAATCATGCATTCAGCACCCTACGAACTCACTCATCCATCCATCAATCCAACTAGCCATCCATACATCCATGCATTTATTCCTCCATCCATCCATTCATTGAATCATGCATTCAACACCCTACGAACCCAACTATCCGTTCATCCAATCATCCATCTATCAATCTAATTAACCATCCATTCATCCATCTATCCATCCAACCATTCAGCCATCAATCGAATCATGCATTCAACATCCTATGAACTTAACTATCCACCCATCCTATATTCCATCCATCAATCCAACTAGCCACCCATCCATCTATCTATCCAACTATCCATTCAGTCATTCATCGAATCATGCATTCAGCACTCTACGAACCCAGCTATCCTCCATCCAATCATCTATCCATGAGTCCAGCTAGCCACCCATCCATCCATCCATCCATCGAACCATGCATTCAACAACCCACCAACCCAACTATCCATCCTTCCACCCATCCAACCAGTTAGTTTTTAGTTATTTCGCAAGCCAAAAGCTTTTGCCTTTGAACCGAAACTCCTGGGTTGCATGAGTTTAAATAAAACTGTTCTGAATTAGTTTAAATTAAATTCACGTTTGCCTTGTATTATAATGAGAAGCGGTACAACAATACACATAAAAATCAAAGCCCAACAAAACAATGTTTTTTTTTTCTTAATCTACACTCAAGTGTCTTGAGCATTGGCCGTCCGCTATTCTGGCCGTCTGCTGCAGTGTTTGATCCCTCAGCTTCTCGCACGTTCTAGCCCTCGCGAGAGTCTCGGATCATGAGTGATTATGGGAGCGATGGCTCACAATCGCAAAAACAGAAAATTGGCAATTTATCATTTAAGGTGACATACCAGTTTAGTTCTGGTCGGCGCACGCAATTTGCTCATCTGTACACCCTACTGTAGTGCACGCATTTTCTCAGAACACCGATAACAATGAATTTCGGATTGAAGGATTCTCGCCGGAAAAATAGGAACTAGCGAAATTTTAATTAGGGGTTGATAGACAGAGTGCTAGAATTTGTGGCGGAGCACGCGCGGAAGCTTTTAGCCGACGGTATGTAGAAAATCTGGGAAGGAAATCACGTGGCAATATATGGCGACAGAAATATAATGAAATATTCTGCAAACTGAGAGTTCTATGAAACTCCCCATACAGCCGGCTTTTCAACATTCTTTACTTTATTTATAGACTAGAGTTGAATGCTATAAATGTATCTTTACCGTATTGTGACTTGCACAATTTTAACTCTTTGTTTTATTCTCACCCTATAACTATGGTCCCGTATTGTTTTACGCTGCCACTGTATTCCCATTTCTGCTCGGATTATCTTCTTTCCGTGTCCACTAGCGTGGGTTGTATTATTTTCACTTTTGTTATTTTTGTTGCACGGGCAGATTTGACATACACATAATGCTCCCATATAGTTACAAATAGTTTGTTGTTGTTGTTGTTGTTGTTGTTGTTGTTGTTGTTGTTGTTGTTGTTGTTGTTTTGCGCTCGCTCGCTTTGTACTCAAGCGTAGTCCTACACACAACTTCCAATAGTGCTGGACTGAATTTTGGGTGTGGATTTGCTTTCCACATTAACAGCGTCCCTCTCTATCAGGCGAACCAACTCCGACTTCAGAGGTACTTGTAATTTACGTCCCCAAGCCAAAGACTAGAGGTCGAGAGTTTAATTTAACTGTCCGGTATATGGGTTGAACCCCTTACTTCAGCATCAGCACAACGGATGTTTAAGAACACGTGTTCTAACCTATTCGGCTATACTGACCTCCAAGTAGTATTTAATCGTATATATATATATATATATATATATATATATATATATATATATATATATATATATATATATATATATATATATATATATATATATATATATATATATATATATATATATATCACCAGGCCATAAACTTTGGTAGGCAACTGGTCTAGGATCGAAGCCCAGAAAGGCGGATGAATTTAGCATACTTTTTACATAAATAATAAACCATGCAAATATCAATATAGAGCTTGGTCAACAACCGACACCACTGCACTTGGGATATTCCCATTCTGGCCTCATGGTCAATAGCCAGCGAAGAGACCAAATACAAGTGGTGACTATTGTTTATCCGTCTAGCCTTTCCCCGCAGTACTGATTGTGCGCCAGATTCCTCTAGTCGCTCCCTGCTGCTCCACTCACTCCACGCTACGATGATTTACCCTAGAAGTTAAGCGAAAGAGGAGTTGGATTTAACAGACTTCTGAACTCCAACAGGAGTAATCCAGACGGAGCAAGAAAACCTCTGGGGAAGCCCTGACCTATAATAGTTAAAGTTAGTCGCATATCCTTTTACAGGACTTCGCAGTCAACCCCAGAATTTTAATGTTGTTTGTGATCTCTTGGCAAGTTTACGAACTGTGTCTGTAACTCCTTCGTCACCGAGACTGCTGATCTATATTAAGAGTTTATTATACAGGAACAAGCAGTTTTCCTCTTTTGAAAATTTTTGTCCTTGTTTTGTTTTGTTTTTAAACTACATACAGATAGATACCTTCTCTCCCTTATTATAAATGCAAGTACATATAGATAAAAGTGTCATGAAGAAAGAGTTAACGGGACATCAGGCTTACTAGCTTATTTCACTGTCTTGGGCCTCATCAGTGTACGGATGAAGACAGCACTAGGCAACCCTTTGTTAATCCTCTTGGCGTTGGGAAGGAAGGAGTCCCTTTGACAATGAAATGCCTGTTATCTGTTGGGGTATCATCCTTGCACTCCGGGCAAGTCCATAGGTGCTTAGATTCTCCCCCCGAACACACGCATCAGCATCCGACGGCTAATTGTGCCAGTTCTATGTTGGTTGACGAGACCCCTCGTTCTCCCAATGTGCCTCTTGTGTATGTCTGTGCCAGTTCTTACTCCAGTCTCTCATTCTGGACAACGATGTGGATTCACCAACGTCAAAGTCCTCCGCTCTCGACTCCGATTCCGATTCCAATTCAAAAAGAAAAATTCCAAATTCGACCTCGTCTAACCTGCTTCATCAGCTGTGGTTATTTTTGAGGTACATGGTTTTTGTGGGTTTATTAGCCCTAATTCTTGTCTTGTGAGTCCTATCTCGGACTGGTTATGTAGCGTTTGTGTCTGTGACGTCAGCAGTGGTCGGCGGCTATCCTTTGTGCTCTTCTGTTGTCGTGGTTTTCTTTGTTTGAGCAGGCTCCTGGCTCGTCTGGCTTGACTGGCTGCAGTCCTTATAAGGACTTTTCGTAATCCCACTCCAGCTAGGGGGTCAGTCGGTGGCTGTCCTTTGTGCATGTTTCCTCTTGTTTTCTTTGTTGGTGCAGGCTCTTGGTTTGACTGGCTGCAGTCCTTAAAAGGACTTTTTATTTGGTATTTTTGTCTCCTTTTTGTGCATTTTCTGTAGGAGCTTTTCGACGTTTTCATTTTCCTCCTTGTGCCTGTTTTCACTGTCGCGTTTGTGAAGCTGCTGCCTAAAGTTTTCTTCCTCCGTGGTCAGCCATGGGACGATTTTACCGTCATCTATATAGTACTCGAAGTCGTTCTCACAGTCGTAGTGTAAGACTGGGTATACCATCGGTTTCCCCCGGAGTTTCTTAGGCTTCTTCTTTTCTCTCCGCTCTCGACATCTCTCTAAGGGCATTAGTAACATCGGCCCGATTCATGGGCCGGCCATGTGCAGGGGATGCAGAGCTGGCAAGTCTATCAGCTCGTTCATGTCGCTCAACTCTGGCATGTCCCGGAATGAAGATGAACGTGACTCTATGAACAACAGACCTCCACAGCGATTCAGTTCACTGTCTACGTACAGAGCCCCCCTCGACCTATCCAACCAAGCCAATTGAATAACTTAGTAAAGACATGCCTAAAACACACGAAGGAATTAGGTCTAATCCTAGCCAGTCCGTAAGTGCTGCTCTGAATCGTGGTCTGATGGTATCATCATACATCTCTTCTCTATGTCCAGGACTGGTCTTAGGTGCTGCACTGTTTTCTATGTTTGGGGAGGGGAAAGAGAGAACTACAACACAGTCACCGAGGAAATGGTGCTTTTGTTAGTGAGTGAGTGAGTGCGTGAGTGAGTGAGTGAGTGAGTGCGTGAGTGAGTGAGTCAGTGAGTCAGTGAGTGAGTGAGTAAGTGAGTGAGTGAGTGAGTGAGTGCGTGAGAGAGTGAGTGAGTGAGTGCGTGAGTGCGTGCGTGCGTGCGTGCACTCGTGCCAGCGTGCGTGGGTGGGTGGGTTAGTTAGTTAGTTAGTTAGTTAGTTAGTTAGTTAGTTAGTTTGTTTGTTAGTTGGTTAGTTAGTTATTTAGTTAGTTAGTTAGTTAGTTAGTTAGTTAGTTAGTTAGTTAGTTAGTTAGTTAGTTAGTTAGTTAGTTAGTTAATTAGTTAGTTAGTTACTTAGTCGCGATTCCAACTCCACGGCAAAGGGTCACCCCATACTGCTTTGTTCCTGTGCCTGTAAATTCCACACAAAATGCTCCTCATTCCCCATGTAAAAAGTGGAACAGACAGCAGTTCAGATAATCCAACAGCACGCACAAGCATACATGCATAGGGTCGCTGCCAGAATGCCAACACAACAGTCCGTGACAAAAATTACAGTTCATGGTCTATGGAAACGGCAATCACTAAAAAACATCTTTATACCAACCTCACTAGGATAGATTCAAACCCTTTTCTGGGTACAGACGACCTGAAAATGAAGGCTTAGGACTAACAAGTTAATTTCTCTGAGGATACAATGCCAACCAACCATTGGTTAATGACATGTTTACAGCGTGGCACAGTAGTAGGACATTTAGTTGCTAGAGAGCAAGGATGGGTTCGATTGGCTATATGACCTTTCTCACCATATCAGGAAGCAATATATTAAATGCTAGGACTCAAGAGTCGACACGTTGGCTAAGGGGCAGTATTAAATAAACACAAAGGTAATGTTTGGAGCTCATAGAAGTAGACAAAGAGAAGTAAAGACTTGAGGACGCACTAGATAATGTTAACATTGGAAGCTATAGTTATCGACCGGGATTCGAACCTGTCATCTCCAAATGAAGACAAGATCTTGCTGCAGGAATAAAGTGTATTTCGACACATAATCAATTACTCCCACCTCTTAGGGCAGTACACATGTTTTATAATTCTAGGGTTCGAAATTATCTGTATGCGATTTGGAATCAGCCCTCTTGCGTTGATTGCGATGGTATGGGCGTCGTTGTTCAGAAATAAATGGTAAATAACTGAACGTAAAATTGACTAGTAAATCACAAAATATGCACACACAAAACTGATGGGGTTGACTGCGATGTCCTGTAAACAAGATTAAACTATTAGGGATTCAAGTCCTAATTCTGAACAGAAAAAAAGAATAAGATAGATGGATGGATGGATGGATGGATGGATGGATGGATAGATGGATGGATGGATGTGTGCAAGGTTAGATGATGGATGGATAAATGGGTGGAATGTTGATTAGATATGTGGATGGTTGATTTGATGGTGGACTGAGTAAAGGTGAAATTGGGTGTCTAAACAGTTGACTATCTGGATATGTGTTGAACAATGCTGCCATGGCTTACAATGATCTGCTGTTGGGAGAAATCTATTTCCAAGAAGTGACACATATTTACTGTTGGAATTATAATTGTCACTGGCCTTGTAAAAGTAAATTTAGTGTTTCTTTAACTCATTTTACTTAAGAAAATAAGGAACTGCAACCTTTAATCTGGGTATATAATAATCTTATGGACGTAATGAACATCTGTGAATTTTTGTTGTCATCAGGTCTTTGTATTTCTGTTGTCACCAGAGATTAGTATTTCTGTTGTCACCAAAACTGAGTTTTTCTGTTGTCATCAGAGCTTGGAGTCCATGTTGTCATCAGAGCTTAGAGTCCATGTTATCATCAGAATTTAATATTCATGATATCAACAGCCTTTATTGACCGCTTGTCATTTACTAGGCAATTTTTTTTTCAGCAATTTGCCATTACTTTTTGAACTCTGACATCTCACACTTTCCAAATCAACGCAAACCGGTCGGTTTCCAAATCGCCCCTGTCTGAATTTGAACCCTGGACTCGGTATGTCGGGGAACCGTGAAACTTCGTGTCACTAACCCCTGGCCACAGGCCGACAGATTTTTTTTTTTTTTTTTAATTAGGCAGTCGGATGTGATGCCCCTTGTCCTAACCATCTCTGAGTTGACTGTTGAATGTCAGACAAAGCCGGCGAGTCAAATAATATGGGCAACTACAACTCCATAAACATAACAGGAGGTCAGCGTGGCCGAATGCGTTCGCTCTTTAACTTCCGGTTTGCTGATGCCGAGGTAGGGGGGTTAAACCCCTACGCCGGTCAGTTGGACTAAAACGCTGACTTCACCTCCTTGACTTGGGGACGTAAATTACAAGCACCTCAGAAGTCGGAGTGAATTATCCCGGTGTCGAAGAACACTGATAATAGGGAAAGCTAATCCACACGCAAAAACCAGTTCAGCGCACTAGAAGGAGTAGCAGGAGTATAGACAACGCTTGAGTTCACAGCGAGCGAACGGGAAAAAAAACATATCAGAGGACACAGAAGATTGGAGGGTCCTTATCGTTGATTCGACAGTCGGATTTCCCTGGTCGTTTCCAGCTCAGAGTTGATAGTTAAAATTTAACGTCGTGGGCGACGTCAAAAATAATACAGGCATCTACGAGGGGGATTCTAATTAAAACCTAATCCTCCCAATGACTCTTTGAGTTGTCCAAACAGGTGGAAATCACCTGGGGCTAAGACTGGCGAGTACGGGGGATGGGGTACACACAGAAAGTGGAGGTCTTCCATAGTTTCAACCTTTGCACTGGCAGTAAGGGGGTCGAGCGTTGTCCTGTTGCAAAAGGACACCTTTACCCAGACGTCCACGTCGTTTGGATGTGATGGCTGGTCGAAGCTTCCTACTCCAGTCATACACTTGCTGGATTGGCAGGCATGCATTACCACGCTGGACCTGCATTCGCCGATTAATGTTCTCTAGGTTTCACCTTTTCACTGACTGATAAAAATACGGATAACAGAACGCTGCTCCTCTTTAGTGCATGTCAAAAGTGGGGTGGCCATCTTTAAACTGTTCTTATTCACCGTGATATCACGTACATAACACTCTTTACATCCTTAACAACAAATTTGAAAGGTTACAAGACAATGGCATGGTTATTCTAATTTGTATCATACCTGTAAGTTTTTCATTTGAAGCCCCTCGTAGAAATTGATCAAAATAGCAGATGACAAAAAGGATGTGGAGAGTCGTGGTCGCCGATTTCGGCTTCAGACCAATAACTCAAGCAAGATACAACTTCTTGTGATAATAGCGTTGTTCTATCTACAGATTATTTGTGACAGGAGATTATGTCTCTCAGCTTGTCATGTTTGGTATGTGAGACTTTGTTTATGATTCAATTATAATACAATTCTTCACGATAAGCCTTTGAAAGGCGAACAAGTTTGCTTTATCAATCATGCATGCACAAGAAAAACTAGCATTTGGGTATTTGACCTGTGAAACAGGAACTAGTCTTCAGAAATTGGCACACAAATTACTAGCTTTGAAAGTGTGTAATTGCCACCTACACTTCTGCGTTGACTACTTAACGAGACAATTCTACCGTTAACTTAAATTAAGACCCCAGGTCTTTAACAACAAAACATGGCTATGAGGTCCTGTGCTAATACATAGATGCATAGGTTCAACGACAAATTTCTTTCTCTGTGCGTTTTCAACAACCGAACAGTCCATAATTTACCGCCTAATTCCGTCAACCGCGTCGTCTTCGGACGAGATGAATGACAAGGAATACGAGTATTAGATGGCACCGCCCATGCCGACATGATGTTCCAGATGCCGAATAATAGGCAGCTCTCTGCCGGGGATCGGGAACATGAGAGACGTTTTAAATATCAGCATTACCGCAGAAGTTGTTCCTCCTGTCCATCACAGGATCGTGTGGTAATCTCCTTGGCGTGTCTTCGGGTGGCGTCATGACATCAATTGGAAGTGACGACTCTAATTGGGCTTGTTTGATCTCTCAAACAGGAAATCCCAGTGGTTCAGTGGCTAGTAGGCTTGTCTATTGGCCATGTATTCGAATCTCCAATAAGGCTGGGATTTTTGGTTCATAAAAATGTTCTAGATTCTAAGATCGGACTAGAACAAAATGGGTACCAGAAATTGTTATGGGAAGTAAATGTGGTCGGCTTAATTTTGACAACATTACCCATCGAGTGACGATTGGTCTATACAAATAAAGAACCAGCACCATATACATAATGCGCTACACGGAGTAGAAAAGGGTCTTTTAAATTTGATTTCTACTGTTGTCCCGGTGTTTCCACTTGTTCCATTAAATATTTCTACTGTTGTCCCGGTGTTTCCATTTGTTTCATTAAATATGTTGCTGGTGGGGTCAGCATCTCGAGAAGGTTAACCTGGTCAACAAATGCCTGATGAAGTCGGATGTTTCTGTCGAAAGGTGTAAATATTGCAGCTCTGCTGTAAACAGGCACAACGCAGTTACGTCTAAAACAACATTCCGGCCGAACGCAGACGAAGAAGAGAAATTGGAGGAGGAGGAGGAGGAGGAGGAGGAGGAGGAGGAGGAGGAGAAGAAGAAGAAGAAGAAGAAGAAGAAGAAGAAGAAGAAGAAGAAGAAGAAGAAGAAGAAGAAGAAGAAGAAGAAGAAGAAGAAGAAGAAGAAGAAGAAGAAGAAGAAGAAGAAGAAGAAGAAGAAGAAGAAGAAGAAATTGGAGGAGGAGAAGAAGAAGAAGAAGAAGAAGAAGAAGAAGAAGAAGAAGAAGAAGAAGAAGAAGAAGAAGAAGAAGAAGAAGAAGAAGAAGAAGAAGAATATGGCCGGCATGGCCGAATGGATAAAAGCGCTCGCTCTTAAACTTCCCGTTTGCTGATGCCGAGTTAGCGGGTTCAACTCCTATACAGGCCAGCTGGACTAAAATGTTGACTTGGGTACGTAAATTGCAAGTACCTCAGAAGTCGTAGTAGGTTTGCCTGACGGCGAGGAACACTGGTGATAGAGAAAGCTAACCCACATGAAAATATCTGTCGAGTACACTAGAAGTAGTAACATGTGTATTGACAACGTGTGAGTTCATTACGAGCGAAAAACAATAAAAGCAGACCCATAGACGCCTTCCTAGCATCTTTGTTTGATCAAGTACCAAACCAGATTGTTCACTAAGAAAACATATGTGAAGTTTCTGAGCACTCTAATATTCTATTAGAGATAATGACTTCTTGATAAACGTATTTGTCGGAAGATAATGTGATGGTTTTCCCTTGATTTCCGCTCTGTAGAGGAGGTTTTCTTTAGTCATTTACATCTGGACTGTCTACTAGTCTCTAAATTCAATAACAGGACACTTTTAACGGCTTAAGCTGATTGGCATATGTTGCTGTCCCATATGTTTATAGACCAACCGACACTCGATGGCTGATGTGGTCGGTATCTCGCTGATCGCCTTTATTTCCCAAGAGATCTCAATATACTCACGGAAGACCTCCTGAATAGCATGCCTTAAACAAGCACTTCGATGTTCCTATCCTTCAGAAAGAAACCCAAAAATCAAATCAGAACAAACACGAAAGCATAAAGGTTTCATTTATATCAGCAGTGTCTGTGTCTTTTGTAAGTTCGTGCATTTTGTATTCATGAGCAAGACGAATATTGTTACGGGTAGGAGCACAATCTACAACTCGGTTACCCGTATGCGATTTCCCCAATTTGTGAATTTATGTCTCTTTTGGCGTCAAAGCCATCGGCCTAATCAGAAATAAACACCACAAGGTTGTCTGACTGGCACTCAACAAGGGGCTGACAATTCACAGCGTTCTCAACGAATGTCTCATCACAAGTGGAGATCCTAAATGGAGTTAGTTTCCTTGGGTAGGTTGTTGGGAATCACAGAGCAGAACCCCGGACGTCCTACACAGGAATGCCTTTCATGCCGGATGAAGTTCTTTACAGCGCTAGAAAGCGATCGGTGACATTGTGTGCATTTGTTGATGTTTGTCACCGCGAGTAGCCGCGAAACCCACACTGGTAGGGATCAGGTTTTGCGAGAACTTAATATGCGAGAAGTTGCATCCAGAACTGGAAAGCACATTTGAGGACACGGACCTGACATGTTTTATTCTGGTGGGTTTTCAGCCTTCCTAATCTTTTCTACAGAAGCGTTAATGTTTATCTTGTAATTTCACTTGTGTTTTTTGGTTAGTTTGAAGGAAAATATATTGCATGTTTATGACATAAAAGTTAAACAAACATCTCCATCATGCTATCAGCTAAGCTGACAAAGTGATGAGTGTGAGAAATGACATGAGGTCACTTGTTCTATTCTTTGCTTGTTTGTTTGCTTATTTGCTTAACCTTTGGTTTCTCAAATTATTACAACGGGTTTTACAATAAATAGCGGTATCTCTCCTACACACCTTATGGTGGAATAGAAAAAAGCTGTGCTGTTAATCGGTTATAGAGAAAAGCATCTAACTTCTTATTTACACGCAGAAGCCACATCACGATGTATGAAAACTTTAAGCGGGCACTCAGGAGAAAATTAACAAACTAAAGGTGGAAAGTTCTGAAACATCCGCCTTACAGTCCCGACTTAGCCCCTAGCGATTTCTACCTTTTTAGTCCATTGAAAACCCACCTTGGTGGGAGGCATTTTGCGAATGTTGCCGAAGTTGAATGCGAATGTGAAGTGAAAAACGTGGTTTAGAAAACAGAGCACGCAGTTCTATGCAGCCGGTTTGGGAGGACTGTTAAAACGATGGGATAAGTGCATCAATGTTGGTGGAAATTATGTTGAGAAATAAAGGGACAATGTATGTAAAAAAAATAAACTAGTTCCAAGTTGTTATCATATTTAATTATTTTTCTACAGCCATTTGTGACTTACTTATTGCCTTCCTCGCGTATTATTCATTTATAAGGGGCTTCTTATAAGTCTTTAGCCTGACCATGAAGGAGTAGGCGGAGAAAATTGAAATTTGGCACATATATAGCTCATTTAATTTGTAATGGACTTATATGAATTATGAATGTCCCACCTCACCTGGTTTTCCCGATATGGTGCATGGAACAACATATCCTATTGACCAGATCTGCACACCCAACGGTTTGTCAGAACAATGGAGAAATCAGACGCCAGGACTGTGATAACATTCTTGATGTTACAGGGTAAAACACCTACAGAAATACACAAGGAGATTGGGGTGGGGCAGTGTTTGAGGAAGTCTGTCCTTCATATGCTTCTGTAAAAAAATTGGTGTTTGCAGTTTAAGTGTGGCCGTTCCCAAGTTGCAGATCTGCCAAGACCAGGACGACCGCCCTAGGAGTACAATGATGCGAATGCTGCAAAAGTGAAGAAAATCATAGACCAGGATAGTAAAATGACAATTGCAGAGATATCGGGTTCAGCAAAACTGAGTAAGAGTACAGTTTATAGAATTTTACACAACAGATTGAACATGAGAAAAATGTGTGCCCCGCGCCTGCTGACATGTGAACAGAAACAAACACGGGTTGATTGCTGTGGCCAGTTGCTCAACATGTGGCGATCGTAAAACATGTAAAAGACCACGGGGACGGTAGATGAGACTTGGATTCAACATATCGTAAAAAAACAGCTGAAAGGAAATCGTCTTGACAGTGACGAAGATGTCATACTGGCTTATGATAACTGGTTTAGTTCGAAAACATAGGTTGTTTTATTCTGAAGGTCTTTACAAGGTCACGCAGAGATGGCAGAAATGCATAAATTCAGGTGGTGGCTACATTGAGAAGGAAAAAGCACTGTGCCAAATTTCAATTTTCTCCGCCTACTCCTTCATGGTCAGGCTAAAAAGACTTATGAGAAGCCCCTTGTATTCACGTCAGATAATATGTAACTGGCAGTACGCACCTGACAAGACGCAGGCAATAAATCGTACAACATTTGTGTTTGGCTTCTGTATCTAACCACATATTCTCATGAAATATGTATTTAATCTCTACACTTTCAGGTACAAACTATCGAATCTGATAAATGTCAAGGGGTGGAGGGGAGGGGAGGAGGGGATTGATCGAGAGGTTAGCATGCAAGCCTCACACACAAAGCCTTTGGTATAGTTTCTGATGTATGCAGGAGTACTTTTGATAAGTGATGGGAAAATTGAAGATGCCTACCCAGGCTGTCATCGTGACGTTAGAAACCCCGGAATGGAAAGGAAACTTTAAAAAAAAAATGTGGCTTGTCCTATTGCAACCCCTATTGGCTGTTTATAATTTACTACGTAATTTTAAGTTCAGTACTTTGTCATTGATTTCTGCACCAACAGTCAGCAGACAGTGGGTGGGTGGATCGATGAATCGATCGATAGATAAATAGACAGACATACAGACAGACGGGCAGGTAGATAGATAAATAGACAGACATACAGGCGAACTTTCCGTCTGCATCTCTGTCTGACTCTCTCTTTCTGCCCCCCCCCCCTTGCTCTCTCTCCCTGTTAATCTGTCTTTCTCTCTGTCCCTCTCTCTCTGTCCCTCTCTCCCTGTACCTCTCTATCCCTCTCTCTCTCTCTTCCTTTTTCCGACCCTCTCTCTTTCTGTCCCTCTCTTTCTGTCCCTCTCTCTTTCTGTCCCTCTCTCTGTCCCATCTCTCTCTGTCCCATCTCTCTCTGTCCCCCTATCTCTCCGTCCCTCTCTCTCTCTCTCTCTCTCTCTCTGTCCATCCCTCTTTGTCCCTCTCTCTCTCTCTGTGCTTCTTTCTCTGTCCCCCTCTCTGTCCCTCTCTGTTCCTCTCTCTCTGTCCCCGACTCTCTGCCCCCCTCTCTCTCTCTGTCCCTCTTTCCCCCTCTCTATCTGCTCTCTCTCTCTCTCTGCTCTGCTCTCTCACTTTGCCCCTTTCTGTCTGTCCTTCTCTCTATCCCTATCTCTCGGTCCCTCTCTGCTCTCTCTCTCTCTCTCTCTCTCTCTCTCTCTCTCTCTCTCTCTCTCTCTCTCTCTCTCTCTCTGCTAGTATCGAGGGATAGCAATCATCACACACCAGCCCTCCATTCATCATCAAACACATTACCAGCCCTCAACACCTGTACCACGCAACTCTATTAAGACTTCGTCAATCTTGGATTTCCGCAAGGTCGTCGGTACGGAAGTGGCATCAACGACATGTGCCCTCACAGGATCCCTCCGAGCCTCTCTTAGACAGATCGACGCTATCATTCGTCTTGGCGCCCTGGCAGATCTTGTTATATTCATATTGCTTTTTTTGATTGGATTGATGCCGACCAATGAGGAAGCGAAAGTTTCCTCTCTAAGATCCACTTACCAGTTCTGGCACTTTAGGTAATGCATACTTCAGAGTGGCGCAGGTGAAAGTGTGCGTCCGTGTATGTTGTCAATGGGGTAATGAAGAGAAGAAAGATAGGCGAATTTGGAACAAATCGTGGCATTTCTTATTTTTCCTTCGTGTAAATTTTGGAGAACTGTTAAAGTGGGCTTGGGAGAATTGTTAAACTGAACTCGAGAAAGCTATTGCTGTGTCTTCGGGAGAACTCTTCGCGTGTGATTTGGAAAGCTCTTGGCGTGAGATTGAGAGAACTCTTGGTGTGAGATTTGGAGAATGCTTGGCGTGAGATTGGGAGAACTCTTGGCATGAGAGTGAGAGAACTCTTGGCATGAGAGTGAGAGAACTCTTGGCATGAGAGTGAGAGAACTCTTGGCATGTGGTTGTGAGAGCTCTTGGTGTGTGATTGAGAGAACTCTTGGCGTGAGATTGAGAGAACTCTTGGTGTGAGATTAGGAGAACTCTTGGTGTGAGATTGGGAGAACGCTTGGTGTGAGATTGGGAGAACTCTTGGTGTGATATTGGGAAAACTCTTGGTGTGAGATTGGGAGAACTCTTGGTGTGAGATTTTGAAAACTCTTAGTGTAAATTTGGGAGAACTCTTGGTGTGAGATTGGAAAATTCTTGGCGTGAGGTTGGGAGAACTCTTGGCGTGTGGTTGGGAGAACTCTTGGTCTGAGACTGGGAGAACTCCTGGCGTGTGATTGAGAGAACTCTTGGTGTGAGATTGGGAGAACTCTTGGCGTGTGGTTTGGAGAACTCTTGGCGTGTGGTTGGGAGAACTCTTCGTGAGTGATTGAGAGAACTCTTGGCGTGAGATTGGGAGAACTCTTGGTGTGAGATTGGTAGAACTCTTCACGTGAGATTAGGGGACTCTTGGCGTGTGATTGAGAGAAGTCTTGGCGTGAGATTTGGAGAACACTTGTACTCCCAATTTCACGCCAAGACGTCTCTCAATCAGAGAGATATTTATACTGTACGGGTCAGAACCACGGAGAGCTTCTAAACAGAATTACTAATAAACTACACACATTCACTCACTGGTGCTTGTCCAGAATATTGGGACTGAAATGGTGGGACAGAATCGGCAATGTGGAGCTCCTGGAGAGAACTACTACGCAAATTCAGCGAATCAAGAGGTGGTGAAAAGACGCTGGCGAAGGATGGGACACACACTGAGAAAACCTGAGGACAAAGTAAATAGATAATCTCTTGCCTGGAACCCACACTGAGAAAACCTGAGGACAAAGTAAATAGATAATCTCTTGCCTGGAACCCAGACTTTAAATGAAATATATGGTGACTCAAAAACACTTGGAGAAAATAATTACAGATAGAGATGAATAATGTTGGAAGAACATGGAAAGAGCTGCTGAAGATGGCAATAGGGAGGACGGCTTGTCGTGAGTTTGTTGAGGGCCTGTGTGGGGGATAACGGGCAGGAGAAGAAGAAGGAAAAGAAGAAGGAGGAGGAGGAAGAAGGGGATTAACTATATATTATAATGAGACTGCGAAGCTGCGGTAACGAATGGGTTAAAGCTAGCCTGCCTGCTTGATCTATACGTCGAAGACCATATGCCCATTGGGCGTTAATGCAAGTAGAAAAGATCCTATACTCACTTGTGTAGGTAGACAAGCTACAGATGATCTTCGAAGACGCCAATATTTCAACAGTAAGGCGCTAAAAATGGCGAGTCAGTGAGAAACTGTGTACACCTAGGTACACTTTTCAGGTTGCATTACGTAATAGCCGAATGAACCACAATGTCCTGTATACACTCTTTTCGCGATTCCTCGAGCTCATTTATTTTGATTGTGCGCAGAATAACTTTTGTAGAATGTGCTCCCTGACAGATCTTGTGACTAGCATGTGTCCAAGTCGAGCAATGTAATTCTGATGTTTTTACAAGTAAAAGCGATGGCAAACTACTGAACGTAAACTTGCCAAGAAATCACAAACAGCCCAGAAACTGCTGGGGTTGACTGCTACGTCATGTAAAGGATATGCAACTAACTTTTACAAGTAAATTATTTTCAGTACGTGGCGGTTTTCGGTGACGACAGGGTCCCTGAAACCTCTTTGTGAAAACACAGGTGTTAAATGATGCTGTTCTAGCCACAGGTTCTGCCGACGACTCAAACCACACTGAGCGTCTTCTGACAGGTGTTATCAAATGTGATGGATGACACTAGGGGAAAGCACCCAGCAAAAAAACAAGGAGATATAAAAGAACATTAGACACGATTGGGCCCAGGGGCAAGGACTTGCCAATGTAAGCCCCGTGTAGGGTGTGTTTTCTGAAGTCATCGCCATGATCATATATATGGCTTTCTTCTGATCCTGGATGAAGTTTGACGAACTGTCAGCTGTCATTGTTTCTATGTTTGTGTGGGAAAGTGAAACTGAAATAAATTTAAAAAATGGAATAGTTTGGCCATAAAATGACATTAAACGTCGTAATACGACATGAAGTCACATTTACATCTATAGAAATTAACAGCCAATTGGGTGGCACCTTGCCGTCTTGACAGACGATAGTTTGTAAAACGGAATTAAACAACAGCCAATTACACATGAAAGAATTGAGTTTTATATACAGGGGCGCACCCACAAACATACACTTGCGCACACACAGACACGAACATACACACACAAGCGCGTGGGCGCACACACACACACACACACATATATTTTGTTGTTTTGCTGCAAAGATCTCCTGACCGCCTTCACACACATAAACCAACGGTGTATAAAAGACCGGCTATGGAGTTTCCCATCCCTTCACATTATATTCAACGTAACGGGCAAGACAGCGTTTACCTGCAAAGCGTTGTGGAACGTAACGAACCCGGCAAGGCACGTAGAGCGCCCTGGTCATTCACTGCACCTGTATTTGTCTCCAGTCGCCTTGACTTGTCTTGCCGATTCAGATGGTCTCAGGCGAAAGAGTGTGGTCGACGAATTGCGCAACTCTCACTTTAATTCAATGGTCGCGCAAGTCAATCTTTATCCAACTTCATCTATCCGCTCTGGATGAAATGAATGGTTATCATCATATTTGATGGACAAACAGCATGACGCAACCAGGCTTAATGTCAGCACAACACAAACGCTATGTCTTTATCTTCCCGACTGAGATTTTTTGGTATTTTATTGTCAACAAATAATTCTGCTGCTGCTTTTGCTTCCGCTTCCTCCTCCTCCTCCTCCTCCTCCTCCTCCTCCTCCTCCTCCTCCTCCTCCTCCTCCTCCTCCTCTTCTGCTTCTTCTTCTTGATCCTCCTTCTCTTTCCCTTCTTCTTTCGAAATAAGTTCACCACACCTGATAACACCCCTATCCCGCTCAGTGGTCAATGTCTCCTATCCTGACATACACCTGCGCCAGGTTTAATTCCTCTAACCAGAAACCATGCAAGGTAACTGGTTACATCTATCTACCCGTAGGTAGGTGTTCCTTCCTGACAATATTGTCAATTACCCATTTATTCTATTGCATACATTTATTCTATTAAATGTGTGCACTGTATTGCAGGCATTTATTCTTTTATTTGTTTATATTCTTTTATATGCCAATATTATATTGCATGCATTTGTTCTATTACATGCGTTTGTTTTAAGTTTCCGTGGCGAAGCGGTTACAGACGTAGTTCCCAATCCCGCATACCACGTTCGAAACACAGCTGTAGGCGATTTGGCGGCATACCGCCTTGCGTTGGTTTTTTATGAAATGGTATGGATGCTGGTCGTTCTGTAATCAATGGCAAACTACAGAACGTAAACTTGCACATGAATCACGAACAGGTAAAAATATGCTGGAGTTTACTGCTGCGCCCTGTAAAGGATATGCAACTAACTTTTGTTCTATTATATACGTTTATTATATTATATGCGTTCATTATATTATATGCTTTTACTCCATTACATTTACTTATTCTTTTGTTTATTAGTGCATATTTTATTTACATATATTAAATTGCAATCATTTGTTCTATTACATGTGTTTATGAAATTCTATACGGTTATTCTATTATGTACGTTTATTCTATTAAATGCTTTTACTCCATTATATGCCCTTATTTTATTGTATGTGTTTTTATTTCCATTACGTGCATTTATTCAATTATTGGCGGATATTCCCACCATACTGAGTCGAGAGTTTCAGGTCTGCTGCCGAAGAATTGGAAGCAGGCCGCTTTTGCTTTGATGTCGATAGATTAAGACGTCGGCCGTTCAGAAAGCAATGGCAAACTACTGAACTAACATTGCCTAGTAAATCACAAACAGCTGGGTTTGATTGCAACATCTGGTAGAGGAAAATGCTACTAACTTATAATTCTAGTGTTTATTTTTATTCTATTAAATACGTTACTTTTAATATTTACGTTTAATCAATTATCGTGCATTTTATTTTACACAGTTTCTATTGTATACTTTTATTCTATTATAATTTATTCTATTACGTATGTTGATTCTTTTATATACCTTTATTCTATTATACAAGTTTATTCTATTATATATGTTAATTCTAATATACACGTGAATTATATTATGCACGTTTATTCTATTATATACGTTTATTCTATTATAGTTTATTCTATTGCGTACGCTTATTCTAAGATATATGTTTATTCTATTATATAGTCGTATTTTATTACATATGTTTTTCTTCTTCATATTATATACCTTTATTCTATTATATACATGTATTCTATTATTTCCGTCTTTTAAATATTATGTGCCTGTATTGTATTATATACATTTATTCTATTATATGCTTTTACTGTATTGTATACGTTTTTTTTTCAATTATATGCGTTTATTGTATTATATACGTTTATTCTATTATATGCATTTATTGTATAATATGCATTTATTGTATTGTATACATTTGTTCTATTATATATATTTATTCTATTATATACGGTTTTCAATTATATACGCTTATTCAATTATAAGCGTTCCTTGTATTATATACGGTTACTCTATGATATGCGTGTAACGATGAAATCCTCCTGTATATCTCCCTTGAACGCTGCTGCGCCTTCTCGTGCCCTACCTCCCATCACCCGGCCCAGGACATACCTGCTCACGAGCGCGCGCTGGCAACATCCGAGCTTCCTAGACATATTCTAGTGAGTTGTTGTGACGTTTCACGTCAGTTCAAACATTCGCCAATTTGCCCGCCAGTCCCGCGGGTTCACTGATGTGTCGGTCGTGTCTCTGTGTAATTGACACTAAACTGTAACCCGAGTTCCATAAGATGTTTATCTTCAATTCCTGGAAATTATATGTTACCCCCACACTCTCTCTTTCTCCATTTGCACAGGCATTGCTCTGTCTGTGAGATCGCTTACCCCGCTACCTACTCACTAATTTTAATAACTTCGTTGAAAACATTTGATACCGTGTGTTTTGTGTGTAGAATTTGTGTTTCTCATACGTTCGCGGTTGTCTGGAATCATTTCTCGACAATGATCTATTGAACAAGATGGGATTCTGTCATCTTGGTTGTTTGTTCAAACTTACACTTCTTGGGCTACTGGTCTTGTCATTTACTTCAATAAACTTCTTCTTTTACGTTATATGTTTATAGTAGGTAACCGGCTGGTATGGGAGATCACAAATCTCATTCACCTCTGGTTCTCTATTAGATTTCTTTCGACAGTCTTCGTAAGGTATTTAACTCAGTGCCGATCGTCACTGGTGCAGAAATGTTTCATGTCGGAATATAATTAAGGACCGTGGAATCCGTGGAATTCGTCTACCTGTCATTGCTGTCATTCTTGATCTCAAATATTTTTTGTCATTTCTTGGATTCTTTTGTATACGTTTACTTTTTACGCGGGCCCTGTGCTTACGAATGCAATTCGTAATTAGTTAGTTAGTTAGTTAGTTAGTTAGTCCTTCCTCTTGAGCCTAAGGCGGCGCATAGGGCAGAAGTCATAGCTCTCCATGTCTGGCGGTTCGCTGCTACCTGTTGTAGATCTTGGATGTTCACTTGGCCGTTGAATCAGCCTTCTCTGATGATGGTTCTACGCAGGGTCTCTCTTGGTCTTCCCCGTTTTCTTTTACCTTCTGGTGACCATAAGAGGGCTTGGTTGGGGAGTCTTGTCTTACCAATTCTGAGTACAATTCGTAATCCTGCGCTGGAAACACAGCTGTGGGCAATTTGGCAGCGGACAACATCGCGTTGATTTTCATACAATGGTATGAGTACCAGTCGTTCAGAAAGGAATGGCAAACTACTTAACGCACACTTGCCAAGAAATCACAAAAAGCCTAACATTTCTGTGGTTGGCTGCGACTTCCTGTAAAGAATATACAACTAACTAACTTTGCTGTTCATGGCCACCGCTATTTCTCTATTTAATTGCATACTTTGTTCATGCCTTGTTCCAGTTATTGGCTTGTTTAGGTATTTCCACTTCTTTGAGCATTTACAGTAGACAAATGAGAATGTAAAATTCGAGAGGATCGACTTCATTGCACCGGGTTTTATACCATATGGCTCGGTCTCTTCTAGCAGTGTGGTCTGCCGAAATCGTCTCACAAAGCACGAACTCCGTAACTCCAGGGACGACCCCCGGGGGGTCTCAGAGAAAAATGCACTCGTAAACCGAAAGACGTAGCCCGTATTCGAACCCACAACCTTCGGACAGCTAGGCAGATGAGTACTTCTCCACGGAGAGTCGCGCAAATGAGATCAATGAGAAACTAAGAACAAGTGTAGAGATTCTATCAATAAATGACTTTATAGAAAAACGCAGAATTACTGGTTCGATCATTTAGCTAGAAATGAACAAAATCAACCAGGGGCTAGAAAGTTCCACGTGAGAACATCGGGATTCCAGGTGAGATGACGACCTACTAAGAGTTAATTAGATAAATAAAAGACATCCAAGAAATCAAATATGACGTTAATACATGCAACAAGACAGGCTAAACACAGATAATTAGTCATCACCTCCTTTCCCCGACGCTACACGGCAAAAGCATTAGTTCAAACAAACAAAAAGATGAGTATTCAGCTCTTGCAGATATTAGGAAGGCATTGCTTCCAGCAAAGGCACGTGAAAAGAACACTTTGCATAGAAAAAGGTAAGAAGAAGAAGAGGAATAGTATGTACAACAATGAGAATAAGACAAACTTCATTCGTTGGTCAGGTAAAGAGAAGCGAGGCTAGGAAAACATCGTGAGGACTGGAAAGATCAGTGGGGGTTGAGGCGGAGGCTGAATTGGCGTAAACGATGGCGTGGAGTCATAACAACAATAACACTGACCCAGAACAATAACACTGGTCGCCAGTTCTATGGAGACAGATGACCGCCCATGACATGAGGCAGGGCACGTGACCAAGACGGGGTTATGTGCAGTCGTTCTTCTTCTTCTTCTTCTTCTTCTTCTTCTTCTTCTTCTTCTTCTTCTTCTTCTTCTTCTTCTTCTTCTTCTTCTTCTTCTTCTTCTTCTTCTTCTTCTTCTTCTTCTTCTTCTTCTTCTTCTTCTTCTTCTTCTTCTTCTTCTTCTTCTTCTTCTTCTTCTTCTTCTTCTTCTTCTTCTTCTTCTTCTTTCTAGGGAAGTTCGACACACCTTGTTATGCACCTCAAAGGGTTGGTGTGTTCCTCATATATTCAGTGGAATGTTTTCTCTATTCACTCACATTTCATTCATCTAGCGGCATTCCTTTACTATTTACACACTAAAATCAGTCTGTCGATAGTCTTCACTGTTTACACACATTTCACCCATATATCAAATGCTTCCACTATTCACATACACATATACCACCTGCCTAGTCCACTCCTTCACTATTCACACTCCACTTTACCAATCTATTTGCACACTTCATCTATTCATACACTTACTACCCACCTATCAGCACGACTTCATTATCCCCAAACTTCCACCGATGTGTCGACACGTCTTCGCTATTCAAACACCTTTCACTCACATAGCGGCATGTCATCACTATTCACACATTTACCAGCAATCTCTCTGTACGCCTTCGTCTATTCAGACATTTTTTACTCATCTCTTTGCACGGATTCGTCAATTCACAAAACTTCCACCTATCTCTCTGCACGCCTTCCTCTATTCACACACCTACCACCCATCTCTTGGTACGCCTTCATCTATTCACAAATCTTTCACCCATCTCACGGCACTCCTCCATCTATTCACACACCTACTACCCATCTCTCGGTACGCCTTCATCTATTCACAAAACTTTCACCTATCTCTCGTCACGCCTCCATCTATTCACACACCTACCACTCATCTCTCGACTCTACTTCACTATTCACACAACTATCTCCAACACACCAGGAAAGAAATCCCAGTACACTCGTCTCCCCAACATAAATTTCAACAACAATTAAACAGAAGTGCTATACAACATTTCCTTAATTGAAACAACCTGACGAGTGTACTCGCCCAACCCCTATCTCTCACAGCAGTGGAGGAGAAAAACTTGTCGAATCTCCAGGGAGTGATAACTTTGTTGCCCCTATAGACGAATCTTTCCCTCCCGACTTTTTAATACTTTCACAATTTCCCAACTTGTTTTCCTTTTCATACAACTGCCGTCTGATTTCCTGGCGGGAAAGATCGCGTCCTGTGGAGGAACGATCATAAAAATTTCCCGCACAATTAAGAATAAGCGTCGGTACACGTTTCAGGAGCTGAGGGTAGCGAGTCCATTCTCAGCTTCTCTTACTTATCAGTTAGCACCATTTTGCAACGTGAACCTTTTCAAATTTATTTTGTTTCGTTAAATATCTCACAGGGAGTTTATCTTTGCCAAAGACTAAGGAAATCAGTCGCGGGAGAAATATATTACGTCTGTCTACAAATTACAAGTTAAATCTGTGTTTTTTTATGACGCTCGACCTTATATGATATACTTCCGTTCCACTGGGTGTCAGTTACAGCATCTATTTCACGTCGTTACCTGCTTTCTTCTGTGTGTATTGTTTGTTTTAAACCCCTTGAGCAAACGGTCTGTCCCAAGGAACGTATGATGTGTGCTCTTTTTTTAGGTCCTTGTGTACCAACTCCGCTTCCTGTGTTGCATCATTTACATTTGGTCTGCGAATTCTAAAATGATTGGATATGTATTTTGACTTGTAGCATTCTTTTTGTTTTATACAGAATGCATCCTCTTTTAAAGTAATTATCATCATCATGTGCCATGCCGGCAAGCGTGGGCGGTCATGTTTTGCCTTCTCACATGATCACCTGAGTCGTAGATCAGCTAGGTGATCTTGTCTCGACTATGCCATATAACCAAATCATCCTGATATTTACTTCTCTGCCTTCCCCTTTTTCTTTTTCCCTCAATCTTTCCAGTTGTCATCAAGTTCTCTAGTTTAGTTCTTCATATAACGTGCCAAAAATGTTTGACTGTCTACGTCTAATTCCTCTAATAATTTTACGGTTTTCATTAGCTTCTTGTCTCTAATAATTTTACGGTTTTCTTTTGCTTCTTGTCAATCAATCAATCACTCACGTGCCGTCTTTACAATGAAGGTTGGCTGCAATGCATCTTTAACACTGTCTCTCGCCCTGACTGCACAGTATGTCAGATTGCTGTTTGTTCATCTCATGATGTTATCTTCCCACTTATATCCTTGTCTACCTCTTGTTCGCTTGCCTTCATCCTTACCCTCCAGTATGTTTTTATAAGAGTGTTATGTCTTTTAACGTGGCCGAAATATTTCACTTGCTTCTTTTTGTTGTTTTTTTCCTTTCAACTCTCATTTCATTCCCAGTTTTCCCAGTACCTCTATATGTGATTGTTTTTGTTTCTATTCTTCTATATATCCACATCACCAAGACCTCTATTCGACTTTCTAATTGCTTGTTCATTGTTCAGTCTTCCGCGACATATAGTAGTATAGAATATACATAACATTTGACAATTCTTATTTTTAATGCATTGTTACTCTCTCTGGGGCAAAAGAAAGTCCTAACCTGCACATTTCGCGGCGACTGCACTAGCCATTCGGCATTAATTCCTCAGGTTGAAAGACCCCTCTACCATACACCGCAAGGTACTATATTGGCAGTAAATGACAGTTTTTGACAGTTAATCTCTCTAGACGTTAATATTGATTGCGTGATGTTGAAAGCAATTTTGGCCATTACTATTCTCTTTTTGATTTCTGTGTCGCTTCTGCCATCATCTGTGATTACATGTCCAAGATAGAAGAAACTTGCTTGTCACTTGTTCTACTATCTCCCCGCTGTGATGTTCATTGGTGACCTCTCCTTTCAACTGCTAATTATCATAGTTTACAATTTTTTTTTTTTTTGTATGTTAAAATCTAAACCCTATTCGGCTTCTTGTAGGACTTGTTCATTGAAAGTGATACTTAAGTGTTTCTCATTGTTGGAATTTTCTCCCGCGTCTTTCTATGTGATCAAAAGAGTTAATCTCGTTTATGTCAAGGTTAAATCATTTCCCTATGTCTATCATTATCATCATCATGTGCCGTGTCTAATGGCTCATGCCTCTCTTGGACAGCCATAGTAACTAATAACGATTGCCTGGAAGAGGATAATGAAAATATTTTTTTAATGAAAATATAATACGTGGCTGAGTGGTAACGGCGTCCGCTTCAGGCTCAGAGGGTTATGAGTCCGATTCCCTGCATAGGATTGTGGTATTTTCACATAATCTTTTGATATAATGATATCACACTGGTCTCTGATCCGTACATGATACCCTCAGAATCAGTACATGACACCCTCAAAATCTGTCCATGACACGTTCAACTTCCGTCAATGACACCCTCAAAGTCCGTCCATGACACCCTCAAAATTCGTCAACGACACCATCAAAATCTGTCCATTTCACCCTCAAAATTCGTCCATGACACCCTCAAAATCTGTCCATGACACCCTCTGAACCTGTCTGCGAGATCCTGCCAAGTCTCGAATCTAATGTTATAATTTCCATAAACTTCATACTATAAATACCACCTCTACATGGTATTGATCGACGCTATATCTTAGAGGCAGATACCGTGTTTAACAATTCCCCGTCTTACCGACTTGACGTTTCGAAACTAGCTGCAGTCGTTTTGGAAGCAGCGCGCTTTGCAATGATTTCGATAGGTATGCGGCATCCGTCGTTCAGAAAGCAATTTCAAACTTGTTTTTTTTTTTTTTTTTTTTTTTTTGCATATCCTTTACAGGACATCGCTGTCAACATCAGCATCTTTCAGCTGTATGTTGATTTCTTGGCAAGATTACGCTCAGTAGTTTGCCATTGCTTTCTGAGCGGCCGGCTCAGTTATCCCGCAAGTCACCAGCGGGGGTCGAACCGCTCCCAGCTCTCGAACTGCTACGAGACTGTGTGATAAACGGGATTACGGAGAAAGTGTTGTAACCCCTCGGCCAGAGAGACCGGCAATATCAAACTACTGAACGTAAATTTAGTAAATTCAAAATAGCCCATTAAATTGATGGTGTTGATTATGGCGTCCTGTAAAGAACATGCAACTAACTGCTAATATGTTATTGATACTCTTCCCAGCTATCAAATTGGCTCCTTCGACCACTTTATGATACTAAAAGAACCACTGGAGTAGAAAGGCACCTATATGACATAACACATTAGACCAGGGGTGGGCAACCTACGGCCCGCGGCCGCATGAGGCCAGGCAACTGATAGTATGCGGCTCTCGAGGGCATTTAGAAATAAAAATGTATACTTCGTTTTTAAGTTATTTTGTTGAAAATCTTGCTCCAGATTTCAAGAATATTGTCAAAAATTGCAAGCAGTTACATATATCTCATTAGAAATCAACAATTATATTGTAGTGACAATGTAGTCGGTTTGTGTCTAAATTAAAGCCATTGATAGATAATTTAAAAAAAAAAAAAAAAATTATACCAAAATATTGTAAAATCTTGTTAAAAAATTAGTAAAACTTTTTGTCCATATTGTAAAATATAATGTATAAATGTATAAGTAAAATAAAATTGCAGTAATTAGTTATTTATGCTGTTTAATAACCTACAAATAATTCATAATTACCTATTGTGATAGGTTGCTGTAAACAAAGTGGACATAATATATATGCCCCCCCCCCCCCCCCAATAGCTTTACATTTGTCAATGTGGCCCTACGCACAAAACGTTTGCCCACCCCTGCACTGGACGGTAGAAGAGGCGGTTAGAGAGAAATTTAAAACTAATAAACAACGACAGAAGCATGGGTGTGCCTACAGATTCATTTCCTTGATATACTGTATATTATCAATCAGCCATGAGCTGCCCACACAACGAGAACTTTCTGTCGATCGCTTTTGGGAAAGCCTGACGCACATATACTAGTTTATCCGTTGTTATTGCTTCCTGCTTATTTTCAGGCTATTCTCGTGTCGGGGTGTTCTCAATGTTACCAGTAGGTGTGGTGTTTATCATCTTGTTATGGTTGTTGCTTTTTCCAATATATTTGAATTCAGATATTTTTCTTTTATTTTATTTATTCAGGCATACATTCAGATATATTTCCTTTGCTCTGTTTCGTTGTCAGGTTCTCAACAATAATTAATTTGTTAGCTGTTGATGTCAGGCAAAATACACACTTACACTGCTATTCTCTTTCCCTCCTCTCTCTCTCTCTCTCTCTCTCTCTCTCTCTCTCTCTCTCTCTCTCTCTCTCTCTCTATCTATCTATCTATCTATCTGTCCGTCGGTCCGTCTGTCTGTCTATCTATCTATCTATCTATCTATCTATCTATCTATCTATCTATCTATCTATCTATCTATCTATCTATCTATCTATCTATCTAAGTGTCTGTCTGTCTGTCTGTCTGTTTATCTATTTATCTAACTGTATATATGTCTGTCCCTCCTCTCTCTCTCTCTCTCTCTCTCTCTCTCTCTATCTATCTATCTATCTGTCCGTCGGTCCGTCTGTCTGTCTATCTATCTATCTATCTATCTATCTATCTATCTATCTATCTATGTATCTATCTATCTATCTATCTATCTATCTATCTATCCATCTGTCTATCTATCTAAATATCTATCTATCTATCTATCTATATATCTATCTATCTAAGTGTCTGTCTGTCTGTCTGTCTGTCTGTTTATCTATTTATCTAACTGTATATATGTCTGTCCCTCCTCTCTCTCTCTCTCTCTCTCTCTCTCTCTCTATCTATCTATCTATCTATCTGTCCGTCGGTCCGTCTGTCTGTCTATCTATCTATCTATCTATCTATCTATCTATCTATCTATCTATCTATCTATCTATCTATCTATCTATCTATTTATCTATCTATCTATCTATGTATCTATCTATCTATCTATCTATCTATCTATCCATCTGTCTATCTATCTAAATATCTATCTATCTATCTATCTATCTATCTATCTATCTATCTATCTATCTAAGTGTCTGTCTGTCTGTCTGTCTGTTTATCTATTTATCTAACTGTATATATGTCTGTCCCTCCTCTCTCTCTCTCTCTCTCTCTCTCTCTCTCTATATATATATATCTTATATATAAATTAGGATGTGCGTCCGTATCTCTGTCCGTATGTCCTTTATTTGTTCGCGAACGGCCCATCCGATTGAGATGAAATTTTCTACACGCCTTCCTTTCATTCCAGAGCTGTCAACTGTGATATTTTGTTAGTGTGAAATCGCCTGCTTACTCAGTATTATTTCATTTTTCATTTTTCATCATAATTTCATATATCTCAGGGGACCTAACTCTGTAAAAGTTATTTCAAGGGGCATAACTTTTCTGTATAACTTATAGTCATATTGTGGCATCGTTTTCAAAGATTTATAAACTCTTTGTCCATAGTTATGTACCGGCATATGAGTTATAATAAATAATGATACAATCTGTAAGGCATTTTCAAAGTTTTCATAAAAATGATGCACAATGTATAACATTGTAACTCATCTTTTTTTGCTTAAGAAGTTACTGTAGTCATGCAGGTGATTAGAAAGAGTTTTCATTAAAAATAATGGATGGTGTGTGGAAGAACGTTCTTTATGAATTTAATGAAGCCGGACAGACAGACAGATAGACAGTCGGGAACAGGAACTTATATGACTACTTATATAAATTAAATGAGATGCTTCACACCAGGAGCTGTGCGATGCCGGGCCAGGTCAGACAGACAGACAGACAGATAGTCGGTAACGGGAACTTATATGACTACTTATATGAATTAAATGAGATGCTTCCCACCAGGGACTGGGCGAAGCCGGGCAGGGTCAGGCAGACAGATAGACAGACGGGAACTTATATGACTACTTATATGAATTAAATGAGATGCTCCACACCAGGAGCTGGGCAATGCCGGGCCGGGTCAGACAGACAGACAGACAGACAGTCAGTCGGTAACGGGAACGAGAACTTATATGACTACTTATGTGAATTAAATGAGATGCTCCCCACCAGGGTCTGGGCGAAGCCGGGCAGGGTCAGCTAGTATATATATATATCTATCTATCTACACACACACACACACACACACACACACACACACACACGTCTCATGGCATGCGTGTCTGTGGTGTGCTAGCACCATCATATGTTGTAGGCCTGAATTCACGCAGAAACACATGGCCAATCTATGCCTCACTTAGCGAAAGACGAACGCAGGCGTCAAATCGTCATCCTTCAGCGCCCGTGTCATTATAAGCGCAACCCCCTCATAAATCCGCATCCAGTACATTGTTTTGTTTAAACACATAAGAGGCGGCGATTTATTTTTTAACGCGCTCAGGTAAATAACAGCCAGTGTATGAACTTAAAAAGTAGTCTACAAAACACGAAACGAAATAAAAGGATATTTATCTGCGATCATCATCACGTGGCAGGTCTTGTGCAGAAGGTCGCACACAATTACAGAAAACGAAGGACGTTGCGGCGATTAGCCTTCCTCAGCAAACAAATACACAAAGCATAACATATAAACACGAGGAAGATACTACAATAACAACATTAAGGCATAATAACCGAATGAGAAGAATAAACACATGAAAACAAAATGAGAACAATGAAAATAAAATGGGGAAAACATGAACACAGTGTGCTACTTATCTCAGAATCCCAGGCTGTGAAACTGTAAGCTGTAAGAAAATAAACAAGACGAATCAGATGTCAGTGAACGTGTGTATCCTCCTTCCATCATACAATTATTGTTGTTGTTGGTTTTTTTTTTTTTTTATTTGTTTTTTTTTTTTTGCTTTTCCCTTACAGGATGTTGCAGTCAATAACAGCATTTTTCAGCTACTGTTAGTGTACTAGGCAAGATCACGCTTAGTAGTTTGCCGTTGCTTTCTGAGCGACCGGCTAACATACCCCGTAAGTTACCAACCAGGCGAGAACCGCTACCAATTCTTGCGCAGGTTACGTTACTCACGAGATTATACGGGATTACGGAGAAAGACGTAAACTCTAGGCCAGGGAGACCGGCCACACAATTGTGCATGCATGCATGTAAAGGCACTGCTATCGGTCGGACTAACAGCAGTCAGACAGTATGTACAATCAAGCCTAGAGACGGTGTCGGAGATTTATTGCAACCAACTATCGTTGTGGAGGCGGTACCTGATTGACTGATTAGATTGTTAGAGGTCATCCGAAGTGTGTAAAAGAAGTGAGTTGCATATCCTTTACATGAAGTCGCAGTCAACCCCAGCATGTTTTGGCTGATTGTGATCTCTTGGCAAGTTTACGTTCAGCAGTGTACATTGCTTTCTGAACGGCAGGCACTCAAATAACTGTATGGAAACCAACGCAAGGCAGTCTGTTGCCAACTCGCCAGCAGCTATGTTTCGAACGCGGTATGCGGGATTACGAATTGCGTCTGTAACACCGTCACCACAGAGTCAGCGAAGCAAGTCAATGTACGTCTATGGTTTTGTGAAGAAAAGGGGACAAACATGACCCGGAAGCAGGAACCTGTTTGTCTGTGGTGTGAACGCGTCATCACATTGTGTGCCTGAATGCATGGAGGAATATATGGCCATTCTTTTCCTTACTCTAGCGGACGACGTCATCACATTGTGTGTGCCTGATGCATGGAGGGATATATGGCTAGTCTTTCCTTACTCTAGCGGACGACGTCATCACATTGTGTGTGCCTGTTGCATGGAGGGATATATGGCTAGTCTTTCCTTACTCTAGCGGACGACGTCATCACATTGTGTGTGCCTGATGCATGGAGGGATATATGGCCAGTCTTTCCTTACTCTAGCGGACGATGAACGCACGAGTCGATCCTCGTCCGACAGCGCAGACCAAATTATCAGCGTAGCCTACTGTCGATTACAAGACACTAACGCACCTGCACTGTTTTGTACTGTTGTTCTCATTGTTGTACCATCTTCTCCGTGTTTATATGTTGTGTTTTGTATATTTGTTTGCTGGTAAACGCTAGTCTCAGCAACATTCTTTTTTATCCGTAATTGTTTTCTGTAAAGCTGCATTACTTCTTGTTACTTCTGTACTGTTTTATTCTATTGGACGTCAGCCTGTCAGTAGCTGATATTTGTTGATTAGTTTGGATTATTTTTCTGCTTCTGCTTGTCACGTGTGGTCACACAAGGAAGATCCGAGGCTCGCTGGACAATGAAGAGATTAGAGAAGGATACCTTCGGCCCGGAGAGTGTCCAGGTGTGGGCGTGTCTAGGATAAGTCTTCCTGTGATCTGGTCGGTGATAAGTACGACAAGGCTTCAGAAAGGACCGCAAGTGACCTTGATCCTCTCACTAGGCATGAACCGTTGAAACCGAGGGCAGTGGCTATACAAACATCAATGATTGCTTTTCCACAGTGATGTGTGTACCTTCAAACGCCGCGATAAACAGTAGACACAATTATCGTATTTCATTCAGGTATTTCTACAAGTCACATGTGATAATCTGTGAGTTGACATGTGGAATTTTCTATTACAAGAAGAACTCAAGCAATATACTATAAAGTATTATTGACAATCATCATCCGGTGAATAAAGGGACGAAGACATAGTGCTGGTGTTTGACTGGACACACATAGGTAAAACTTGATAATTGTGTAACTCGAAAGTATGTGAATGACATAAGTTAAAGATAATTGCATATCCTTTGCAGGATATCGCAGTCAACCCCGGCATGTTTTTTTTTTTAACTCTTTGTGATGTCTTGGCAAGTTTAAGTTCAGTAGTTTGCCATTGTTTTCTGATCGACCGGCATTCATACCATTGTATGAAAACCAGAAGCAAGGTGGTTAGCTTCCAAATCGCCCGCTGTTGTGTTTCGACGCAATATGCAAGATTATGAATTGCGTTCGTAGCCTCACCGCCACGGAGCGGGCTAAAAACTAACATGAGAGATGAGTTAGAGTCAGAGATGAATAACACAAGGGGGACATGAAGGGAGCTGAGAGATGAATAACACAAGGGGACATGAAGGGAGCTGAGAGATGAATAACACAAGGGGGACATGGAGGGAGCTGAGAGATGAATAACGCAAGGGGGACATGAAGGGAGCTGAGAGATGAATAACACAAGGGGGACATGAAGGGAGCTGAGAGATAAATAACACAAGGGGGACATGAAGGGAGCGGAGAGATGAATAACACAAGGGGGACATGAAGGGAGCTGAGAGATAAATAACACAAGGGGGACATGAAGGGAGCTGAGAGATGAATAACACAAGGGGGACATGAAGGGAGCTGAGAGATGAATAACACAAGGGGGACATGAAGGGAGCGGAGAGATGAATAACACAAGGGGGACATGAAGGGAGCTGAGAGATGAATAACGCAAGGAGGATATGAATTGAGCTGAGAGATGAATAACGCAAGTGGGACATGAAGGGAGCTGAGAGATGAATAACGCAAGGAGGATATGAATTGAGCTGAGAGATGAATAACACAAGTGGGACATGAAGGGAGCTAAGAGATGAATAACACAACGGGGACATGGAGGGAGCTGAGAGATGAATAACGCAAGGAGGATATGAATTGAGCTGAGAGATGAATAACACAAGGGGGACATGAAGGGAGCTGAGAGATAAATAACACAAGGGGGACATGAAGGGAGCGGAGAGATGAATAACACAAGGGGGACATGAAGGGAGCTGAGAGATGAATAACGCAAGGAGGATATGAATTGAGCTGAGAGATGAATAACGCAAGTGGGACATGAAGGGAGCTGAGAGATGAATAACGCAAGGAGGATATGAATTGAGCTGAGAGATGAATAACACAAGTGGGACATGAAGGGAGCTAAGAGATGAATAACACAACGGGGACATGGAGGGAGCTGAGAGATGAATAACGCAAGGGGGACATGAAGGGAGCTGAGAGATGAATAACGCAAGGAGGATATGAATTGAGCTGAGAGATGAATAACACAAGGGGGACATAAAGGGAGCTGAGAGATGAATAACACAAGGGGGACATAAAGGGAGCTGAGAGATGAATAACACAAGGGGGACATGAAGGGAGCTGAGAGATGAATAACACAAGGGGGACATGAAGGGAGCTGAGAGATGAATAACACAAGGAGGACATGAAGGGAGCTGAGAGATGAATAACGCAAGGGGGACATGAAGGGAGCTGAGAGATTAATAACACAAGGGGGACATGAAGGGAGCTGAGAGATGAATAACACAAGGGGGACATGAAGGGAGCTGAGAGATGAATAACGCAAGGGGGACATGAAGGGAGCTGAGAGATGAATAACACAAGGGGGACATGAAGGGAGCTGAGAGATGAATAACACAAGGAGGACATCCAGTAAGCTGAGAGAAACTAGAAAGGATGAGGGGTCGGCGCGGGCAGCCAGGTCCTATGCCCCAGAAGACAGCAGCGGCAGAAGAATCCTGATCCTAAATTTACTAACAGAAATGAATTTCTGAAAAATCGGATTATCAGAGCTGCATAATCACAATGCGCCTTGCCGATTGTCGAGGGCGATCCTGTTTCTCCAGAACTTGCGATCTCCAACACTAAGTATCAGTTTGTGCGCACCCATTTCGTACTATGGATTTTCTCTTTCTATCGTCCTCTGTCTCTCTTTCCGTAGATTTTTCCAGTTGTCACAATATTTTCCAGTTTTTTGCCTTCTCCTAATATTGCCGATAAATGATGGCCTCTCTATCTGATGTGTGTAATAAGTTGTCTTTGTATCTTAACCACTAAGGCTGTCCGCGGGATGTTTCTATAAAAACACATCTCCAAATCTTTGAGCGTACGATAAGAGTTAATCAGCATATTTTAGGTAACGTGTAGCAATCTACAAATACTGACAGTTACACAATTGATGTTAATTTTTCTATAGATATAGTTTGTACTTATTATAAAATCTATCTGCAGCATTAGGCTTTAATTTAATATTACCAATGGAAGTCTGCATGTCCGATAAAAACGGGTGTTCTTAAACTTCCGGTACGCTGATGTCGGGAGAGCGATTTCTTACACCGGTGATTTGGACTACAATGTTGACTTCTCGTTCTTGACCTGGGGGAGTAAATAACAAGTACCTCCAAAGTTGGAATGGGTCCGCCTGATGGCGAGGGACACTGGTAACAGGAAAAGATAATCCCTGCGCTAAATCTAGTCCAGTGCTATTATAAGTAGCTTGTATGGACAATGCTTGAGTTCAAATCGATTGAGCCCGGGGGGGGGGGAGGGTATATTACCAGTCATGACCCAACATATACACTCACACATGAATGTCGGAAAAGCTTGCTTTTTCTACAAGTGCATGAAGAGTCTTAGAGCAATAAAACCAAACCGGTAGTAAATTTACTTGATCATAGACCAGTGGTTCTCCACCGGTGGGGGGGGGGGGAATTATAGAGTTTCCGGGGGGAGGGGGATTAAGATTATTTTCATATCGCGTCAATACAAGAACCGATTACTTGATATTGTTTTTCTCTCCATACTTTACAGTTCTGTACTTCTCGCCCTTCTGAAATTCGTTTTATAACGTAAGTAGACCCCCAAATCACGTTTTATGTAGAGTATAGACTGTTCTAGTATGTGTTATTACATTTAGCTTTTATTTTTACGTATACTGTGGGGGGGGGGGGGGGGGGTATAGGGAGGAAATACGAAAAAAAAGAAGGGGAATAATGACGTTCTGAACATATGGTGAGGGGTGCATAGACCAAACAAGTTTGAGAACCACTGTCATAGACAATACTGCTTACACATCATGAAGGAAATTGAATAAAAGCCCTGGCCACAGGCGCTGGAACTCCAATTACTCATTCCCACGTCGCTTAACGGTATAAGAAAAAGACAACAACAGCAACAACAATAACAACAACAACAGATAGGACAACAAAGATCAGAGTTCTAAGAGCTAATAGAAGGCGAACATCATACATCTGCTTTTTAATGTAAATGTTCCATCCATTCATCATGTGCCATGCCGGAAAGCGTGAGCGGTCATGATTCGTCATGTCACTCAACCACCAGAGTTGTGGATCGGCTCAGTTTTCCTGCCTGTATCAGCCGTCCAGATATTTACTTCTCTGTCTTCCTCTTGTTCTCTTCCTCACGATCTTGTCAGTTGTCACCTAGTACTCTAATTTATTTCTTTTCATAAAATATCTATTTAAAAAATTTGACTGTTTACGACTAATTTTTCTAATCATTTTACGATTGTCATTTATTTCTTGTAGGACTTGGTCGTTCGTTTTTCTGTCTGTCCATGGTATTCTTTACATTCTCCTCAGAAACCACATTTCCACAGCTATCAGGTGTTTTTTAGCTTGACTGCTCATTGTCCACGCTTCACATCCTTACAAAAATAGTGGCTCTGTGTAGCACCTCAACATTTTTTTCTCGTAGCAACTGACATCTTTTTATTGGTCAGAATGTTTTTCATCTTGTAAAAAGCTACCTTCGCCATAACGATTCTTTTTCTAATCTTTTCAAGGCATCTTCCATCAGATGTTATGGCTATTCGGGATAATTGTACCAATTCACTTGTTTGAGAATATTCATAATTTACCTGTATATTGCATTATGGTTTTTCGTTCTCCCTAGTGACGACCATAATCTGTGTCTTTTTACAATTCAATTCTAACCCTAGTTGTTCACTGTGCGTAACAACCGCGTCTAATAAATGTTGCAGATCCTGCTCATTCTCTGCAATCAATACTGTATCATCTGCTTTATTGATGTTTCTTCCTCCAATGATGACTCCTTTCATATCTTGTACATTTCTGAAAATATTTTCTTTGTACAGGGAAAACAGATCTTAAGATATTACACATCCCTGTCTCACACCTCTCTTAATAGGTTGATATTGACCTACTTCATTATCTATTCTGATGACAGCTTGTTGTTTCCATTACGATATGTTGTTTACAAGTCTAATGTCTTTCCAATCAGTTTGTAGATCTACAAGAATCTCTATCTTGTTGACATGTCTTATTCTATCGAAAGCCTTTGCATAGTCAATAAAGCAAAGTTGTATATCTTTAGTTACTTCCATAGAACGTTCAATTAATGTTCTCAGCATATACACTGCATTTATTGTACTCTTGCCTTCTACAAACCCACATTGTTCTTCTCCTATTTCGGATTGTATTTTCTTCCTAACTCTTTGCATGACAATTTTTAGCACACTATTCGTGATGTAGCTCATTATACTAATTGTTTCTGTGTTGATCAAATTCCAAGGCTGCTGATTTATTGGGGATTGCAATAAATACAGAATTACATAATTCATGAGGTATGTCTCCAGTATCGTATATTGTGTTCAGCAGTCTGTTGACTTGATCTATTCCAGATTCTACTAAAGCATTAATCAGTTCTGTTGTGATGTTGTCTAAACCGGAAGTCTTGCCAGTTTTCGTATGGCTAAGAACATTCTGAACCTCCATCTTCAAATTGATGGTCCTTCATTATTATTTCGAATATCATACTGTTCTTCTCTGTTATCATCGCAAAGGTTTTTCATACATGTAAAACATGATATTTTTGCCATTATGATTTTTCTATCTTTTATTTTTAGGTAGCCTGCTGATGTACGTGTTCTTTTATTAGTAAGCTCCTTATTTTTGTGTGTGTATTAAATTGGTATTTTTACTGTTGTATTGTTTTTAAATTTCTATGCCATTTTTCTCAAGCCATGCTTCTTTTGCCTCCTTGCATAATGTTCTGACTTTTCTGTGAATTTCCTCATATTTGGCAGGATTATTTTTATTGTCTCTTCTTGTTTCCATTAGTTGTAAAATTTCTTCAGTCATCCATTTCTTGCGATCCAATTTCTTTAATTTTGGAATAGTGGTTTCTGTAGCCACACTGATTTAAGTCTTTAACATTTCCCATTGATCATCCACATCTTGAAATAGGATCTCTAGATCAGACAGTTTATCAAATCTGTTCTTTACTTCTATGTTAAAATTGTCTTGTATTACCTAGTCTTTTTTCAATGTACACAGATAATATTTAGTGTTTCCTGATGAATATTTGACTTTCTTTAACTTTACCCTCACTAAATATTACAGAAGTTTAAAATCCATGGGGTTGAAAGGAGAGTAAAGAAATATTATAAGACAGCAATAGAGGCAGGACATCTGGTTTTAAATATAGAACACATATTTAAAGGCTGTTCTGAGGACGAAGTTCTGCACAGAACAGACACTGGATGAATGAGTGCACACGAAGATTCACAACAATACAACATAAACATGCCCCAGGACGCGTAACAGTGTTCTTTGTTTCGCTTGTTTCTCAAATGGTATGGTTACAAGGGAAGAAGCTAATGTGGAAAATGATACAAACAGTTAGATAAAACTATGCTGTGTGTTGCGGTCATACGATGGTAATCATCCCATCAGGAAGATAACACCATTTTATTTGGTTTTGTGTGTCAGTCTTCCAACGAGCGTAATCCAATGACTCTGACATGAATGTTATAAACCTCAAAATAATCAGTGCTGTTGAAGTGCGTGAAAACCAGCCTAGGAATGATGTTCCTGACATCAAGGAGGTGTCACCGAAATTTATCGGCTACGGGACAGCCGGTTTCGTCAATGTATTTTGATGATATCATATAATAACACCGTTATCATAGCAGCTCGTGCAAGACAACCTTCTCTTTGATGTTAAAAATCTTCCTGTGAAATATTACAAATGTTTATAACGCATATGGACTGTAATGTAAAACACATTGCCTGAAGACGAAGGAATAAGGGAAGTGAGTTTTTTTGGTTTTTTTAAACATCACCCATTGAGTGTCGGTTTGTCGAAAAATATTGTACCGGCACCATAAACCGAACATACTTTAAGCCTTGGAAAAACGGGTATTTTACTTCTTACATTATGTTTTGTATATTTCCGTTTATAATGCTTGTTTTATTGATATTATCTCAGAATAAAATTATAAACGATGTTTGAATGGCATCTGTGCAGACGTTGAGAGATGAGAAGGCCGGGATGTTAGACCGGCCTGCGCCCCAAGTCGTCATGTCGATGCTGGTATATGTAGCCAGATGCGCAGACACTTGCGAGTGTTACATATGTATGGACTAGTTGCTCAACCAAATCTATGATGATCACCAGCGCGATGGTGGTGAGCACGTGACACACAGAGAGTTATTGGTCTGTAAACATAAGGGGAGAGCATCGTGTGACCCAATAGAGTAGTAGGGGCTGACCGTTTCTGTTTCTCCAAGAATAATTGTTTGTAGATGAGTCAATAAGATGCCCATCGGTTGTAGGTGATAGATAGGCATGCAGACAGGCAGGCAGGTAGGTAGGTAGGTAGGTAGGCAATTAGGTAAGTAAGTAGGTATGTATTAGGTTGGTAGGCAGGCAGGTAGATAGGTAGGTAGGTAGGCAGGTAGGTAAGTAGATGTGTATTGGGTAGGTATGTAGGCTGATAGGTAGGTAGGTGTCCAGGTAGGTTGGTTGATAGGTTGGTAGGTAAATAGGTAGGTAGGGAGGTATGTAGGCTGGTTCGTAGATTGGCAGTTAAATAGGTAGGTAGGCAGGAGGGTAGGTAAATAGGTAGGTAAATAAATAGGTTGATAGGTAAATAGGTAGGTTGGTAGGTAAATAGGTAGGTAGGTAGTTGCCAGGTATGTAGGGAGGTAGGTAGATATGTAGGTTGGGTGGCAGATTGGTAGTTAAATAGGTAGGTAGATCGGTAGGTAAACAGGTAGGTAAATATGTAGGTTGGTGGGTAAATAGGCGGTCGGTAGGTTGGTAGGTATATAGGTAGGTAGGTATGTAGGTAGATAGGTTTGTTGGTAGGTACATAGTCAGTAGGTAGGTAGGTTGGTTGGTATTTAAAAAAGTAGGTGGGTTAGTAGATAAATAGGCAGGTAGGTAGGTAGGTAGGTAGGTGTGTATTTCATTTGCTCTATATTAAGCATGGAGTGTCCTTGGTCAAGTGGGCAAGCCGTCTGCCTGGCGCTCTAAATATCGTAGATTAGTATTTCTGACTGCGCCGTTCAGGTCAAGCGAATCAAAAAAAGCGTATCATTTTCCGAAACCTCAGAGGGTCATGTCTGGATCTACGGAGATATCTCCTTTCTACAACGCTCTGGGCTGGCTGCTTCCCGTTCTGCAGAGAGAGACCGAGTCAGCTGGCGCTGATGCTGGTGCAATGATATCGGTTTTCTCGCCTTTAATTGTAAAGCTGTATTTGACTCTCTTAAAATTAGTTGAGAAAATTAATTTAAAAAATGGCAAAGAAAACAGTTAACACATATAGTGTAAAAATCTATTAGAGCAAGTTCAGCTCTACCGGTTGAGTTGAGTTGAGTTGAGTCAAGAACCGATATCACTGCACTCAGGACATTCCCATACGCACTCCGTCCCCTCGTTCAACATCCAGCGAAGAGCCATATTTCTAATAGTTCCCACCGCTATCTGATTAAAAGTTCTCATGGTCTTCCCTCTCAGTTTTGAGATTCTTCCAGAACCCCTGCCGATCCCCCGCAATCTCATTCTTTCCACATATGGGTTCTCAATCTGTTCTTCCGCCTTCTCCACCTGGTTCCACAAGCGCACGATCACCTCCTCTTTGTCCATAGGCAAAATTCCACCAAGAGGTGCATTCCCTGCTAGCATATCAGCCTGTTCATTCCCCCGTACACCCGCATGGCCAGGGCAGCTGTACTGGTACAACACATGAACACAGTTACATCCAAGTGTTGATGTACAAATGATCATCAGGCCACCAGCAGCTGTGACCGAGGTAGATAAATGTTAATATATGAACCGAACGAACGAGGAGAAACTCTTCTGCCTCCTTCTTCCTCCTCCTCCTAATTCTTTCACCTCCTCCATCCTCATTCTCATCCTCCCTCCTTTCTCCTCCTTTTTCCTCTTTCTCCTTCTTCTTCTTCCTCCTCCTACTCCCTCCTCCTCTGCTGCCTCCTCCTGCATACCGATCCTACCTCCTTCTGTCTCCTTCTGTCTCCTGCTCCTCTTATCTCCTTCTTCCTTCTCCTACCTTTTTCCTCCCCTCCTAATTCTTCGTCTTACCTCTTTCTCCTCCTGTCTCATCATCCTTCCTCCTTTGTCACCCCCTCCTACCTCTTCCTCCTCCTTCTTCCCCCTCCCTCCTATTTCCTCTTTCCTAATGCCTCCAACTCCTCCTTTCTCCCCCTTCTTCATACTGCTTCTTTCTCCTCCACCTTCCTCCCCCTTTTTTCAAATGTTGGTGAGGGGAACCAATATTATAATAATATTGATACACGTATAAAGAACCCAGTTTGGAAACGAAGATCTGAAGTTTTCTCAGTCACTGCCATAATTTATAGTGTGGGTGGAAAGTCTATATGGACGCCCGACATTGAAAACATGCTCTCGTTACATCTCAACTGTCAGCTGTCTATCAGAAATGTGGCTACTATATATATATATATATATATATATATATATATATATATATATATATATATATATATATATATATATATACATTTAAAAAAAATTTAGTTGCATGTCCTTCACATGATGTAGCAGTTAACCCCAGCATTTTCGCGGTTCGTGATTCCTGGGTAAATTTTACGTTCAGTAGTTTGCCATTGCTTTCTGAACGACCGGCTCCTATACCTTTTTCGAAAACACCAGCACCGCTCTATTTCGATAATGGGTTCTGTGTCTAATGGGTTCTGTTTCGAACCCGGGTATACGGGCTCACAAACCGCGTTCACAAGCCCTTAGCCACAGAGACCGGTGTGTCTATATATATATATGTGTGTGTGTGTGTGTGTGTGTGTATGTGTGTGTGTGTGTGTGTGTTTTGAGAGAGAGACAGAGAGATACCCACAGAGAGACAGGGAGAGACAGAGAGAGACAGAGAAAAATGTCTAATGTGTGTCTAATGTGTTGTAGTGAATGAGTTTAATGACATCTATCTATCTATCTATCTATCTATCTATCTATCTATCTATCTATCTATCTATCTATCTATCTATCTATCTATCTATCTATCTGTCTATCTGTCTGTCTGTCTGTCTGTCTGTCTGTCTGTCTGTCTGTCTGTCTGTCTGTCTGTCTGTCTGCCTGCCTGCCTGCCTGCCTGCCTGCCTGCCTGCCTGTCTGTCTGTCTGTCTGTCTGTCTGTCTGTCTGTCTGTCTGTCTGTCTGTCTGTCTGTCTGTCTGTCTGTTTGTCTGTCTGTTTGTCTGTCTGTCTGTTTGTCTGTCTTCTGTTTTATATATCTATGTTAATTTTTTCTATCCTGGTGTTTTTGTCCTCCTTTTTTCTTTCTTTCTTTCTTTCTTTCTTTCTTTCTGTCTTTCTTTCTTTCTTTCTTTCTTTCTTTCTTTGTTCTTTCTTTCTTCCTATCTTTCTTTATTTCTTTCTGATTTTCTTTCTTATCGGTCCGTCTGTCTGTCTATCTATCTATCTATCTATCTATCTATCTATCTATCTATCTATCTATCTATCTATCTATCTATCTATCTATCTATCTATCTATCTGCCTGTCTGTCTGTCTGTCTGTCTGTCTGTCTGTCTGTCTACGCATCTCTCTATTCATCTATCCGTTCGTACATCTATCCATCCATCCGTCCGTCCCTCCATCCATCGATCCATGCATCCATGCATCCATTCATTCATCCATCCATGTATCCACACATACAGTCGTGGACACTTGACAGGCCCAAAGAATTGTAACTGAAACTAGGAGTAATTAACGTGTACTCCAATCAGTAAGTTGTGCCATGCTATTTATTTCTAATACCAAAACCTAGGGGAAAAGGGGGGCGGGGGGTAGTGTTGCGTTTGGGGGGCGGGGGGAGGAGGGTGAAAGTACGAGAGAAGTATTCCAGGCCAGCTTGTTTTATTATCTACACATGTGTTCTTTAATGATAGCGACTTGAATACGGTATTTTAATTGAGAATCGTTCCCTTGGAAACTGATATATCGCAACCGGCGGGAGTTTCACAACATGAGTAAATTAGCTCCGGGCTGCTTGATGTAGAATGTTTGTTGCCTGGGGTACGGCATTGCGGGAACTGCGCCAGCGACATGTGTGCGGGTTGTTGGCTGAGGTTGCACTCGGGTGTTTGAGGGATGACAGACAGACATGCAGTTACACAGATAGATAAATATATAGAAGACAGATCAGAAAAACAGACGGAGGGACGGACAGACAGACAGAGTGAGGGGCGGTAGGACGGACGAACGGATGAGGGGACGGATGGACGGACGTACGGATGGATGGATGGATGAAAGGATTGATAGATCGACCAATCGATCGATGGATAGATCGACAGATAGATCGATGGAACAATGGGTTGATGGATAGAACGCCGGGATCCTACTCAATAAGGTAATGGGTTCTTTATTTTTTTCAGTCGGAGGGGTTGGGGGGGGGGGGGGGCCCTAACCTGCAAAGTTCGCGGCGACTGCACTAGCCAGGTGACTTTAATTCCCCAAGACCTCCCCCATCCCTTCCCATACCGCAAGGTTCTATATGCAGTATTATATGCAGTACTATAGGTAGTACTATAGACAGTGCTGTAAGCAATACTACAGGCAGTACTATAGGCAGTACTATAGACAGTACTATAGACAGTGCTGTAAGCAATACTACAGGCAGTATACTATAGACAGTGCTGTAAACAATACT
>OY992883.1:106383430-106422801 GCA_963921405.1 Cepaea hortensis
ACTCGTCCCGACAGGGAGTTGTGACAAGCGTTCAATGCCCCGAGTCACAGCCCTGGCATTACCTGCATTTTTTTTTTATTAATTGCATGGCATTTTCAGGACGTTGCGTTCAACCCCAATCCCAAGTTGATTGTCTAGATAATTGTACGTTCAGTAGTGTGCCATTGCTTTTTGGACGAGAAGTCCACATTGAAGTCCAAACTGACATTTGTGAGAAGCAATTCCGCTAACTCGCCATCAGCGCAGCGGAAGTTTAAGCTCTCTTATCTAGTCGGCCACGTCGAAATTAACAACTTTACTACAATGATATTAACAACCTTTCCACACTCAAATTAACAATTTTACTACACTTATATTAACAACTTTACTACACTGATATTAACAATTTTACTACACTGATATTAACAATTTTACTACACTGATAGTAACAACTTGACTACACTGATATTAACAATTTTACTACACTGATATTAACAATTTTACTACACTGATATTAACAATTTTACTACACTGATATTAACAATTTTACTACACTGATAGTAACAACTTGACTACACTGATATTAACAATTTTACTACACTGATATTAACAATTTTACTACACTGATATTAACAATTTTACTACACTGATAGTAACAACTTGACTACACTGATATTAACTCTACTACACTGATATTAACAACTTTGTTACACTTACATTAACAACTTTGCTACACTGAAATCAACAACTTTACTACACTGAAATTAACAACTTTGCTACACTGAAATTAACAACTTCATTAAACTGAAATTAACAACTTTGCTACACTCAAATTTACAAGTTTACTACACTGAAATTAACAACTTTACTGCACTGAAATTAACAACTTTACTACACAAAAATTAACAAGTTTACTACACTGAAATTAAAAACTTTACTACACTGAAATTATCAACTTTACTACACTGAAATTATCAACTTTACTACACTGAAATTAACAACTACTTTATTACACTGATATTAACAACTTTACTATACTGAAATTAACAACTTTACGCCACTGAAATTAACAACTACTTTATTACACTGAAATTAACAACTAGTTTACTATCCTGAAATTAACAACTACTTTACTACACTGAAATTAACAATTTTAAAATACTGAAATTAATAACTACTTTATTACACTGATATTAAGAACTTTACTATACTGAAATTAACAACTTTACGCCACTGAAATTAACAACTACTTTATTACACTGAAATTAACAACTAGTTTACTATACTGAAATTAACAACTACTTTACGACACTGAAATTAACAATTTTAAAATACTGAAATTAACAACTACTTTACTACACTGAAATTAACAACTTTAAAATACTGAAATTAACAACTACTTTATTACACTGATATTAACAACTTTACTACAATGAAAATGTCGCATAGGTCGAAATTTCACATCCGCTACTTTTACACATCTACACGAAAATATAGAGTAGGGTAGAAAACAACGAAAGCCCAGCAGCTGAACCAAACAATGAAAGGCGGGACAGGAGAAAAAGAAGAATATATTTGCTTGTTCAGACTAATACATTCTTGCCATGCCTGTCGCTGGAAAGAATCTCCATTTCTCCGATAGCTGCGATGATGATGTAACTAGCAAACATTGTAAAAATGCACTAGAGAACATTCATCATGGCCGCTTGAATCTCATTACTCACACGACACTCATTTTTCACTCGCCAGCGCTATATTTTTGACGTTTCAAAATAGAGCGTTTCACGGGTTGAACTTACGGTCGTCACTAGCGGGGAGTTTTTTCATTTTTTTTTTTTAATTGTTTTATTTTTCAACTCAGAAAACATTACTGCTCTAGTTTAGTTTTGGATTCGTATAGTTTGTAACTGTATTCGTTTCGTTGTCTAAATGTATCCTCAACCGGCGCAGTGACTTGGGGAATAGTGACCGACATACCAAGTGGATGGTTCGATATCAGATGCTGGTGATTTGCGAGCCGATCTTTTTGTGTTTATTTCTTATGGTATCTTCTTCTTCTGCGTTCATCCGGATTTTTTTTTTCGGATTTGACTGCGTTGTGCCTGTTTACAGCAGAGCTGCGTTCTTGCGCCGTTAGGCCGACACATCCGACTTCTGCGGGCATTTGTTGACCGGGTTAACCTTCCCGGATTTCTTATGGTATGAGGCGTAGACAGTTCAGAAAGCCAACCACCTGTACTGGGTTATAAACATTACTGTTTTCTGGGTTTGGAGAAATCATGGAGAGTTCTGCAACCCCGATTACCAAAGAAATGGTAGTTGGTACTGGGTGGGAAATGTGTCTATCCCAACTTCACATTCATAGAAACACGCCCTTTTCAAGTCGCAAACTACATGAAGGCTAATGAATCGAACTTAAGGGTTAGAATGTGGTTTCCCAACCAGCCACCAACAATTAATGGCATGCATGCTTGGGTTCGCTGGCTATGAACTCCAGCGTGAAGTCCTGTATATCGGATGAAGACATCCTGTTGTCCAACATCAGTGTGATGTCATACCGGACTGAGATTTGCGTGAGTATCCGTTGTCCCATGTCTGACTAATTGGTGTGCAGACTGGTGGTTCCTCACCGTGCAGGCAGATACTCTCCGACTTCGGAGGAATCAGCGATCCTACTACGTTAGCCAGGACCCCGAAGGGACCTGTTGCCCAGGACGCACGACTAGGACTTGTTAGTACATCTTGGCTAGTATAGAACCTGGCCCTGGTTCATTGAAAACACCTCTGCGTCCCAGTTAAAGGCATGTCCTATACAGTTCGTAGCAGTCAACCTCAGCATTTCTTGGATGTGTGTGATTTACTAAGCACGCTTACGTTCAGTAGTTTGCCATTACTGTCAGAACGTTCATACTACAGTTAAAAATCAACACAAGATGGTTTGCTTCCAAGTCGCCTGCGGTTGATTTCTAGCACGATATGTGAGATGGCGAATCGTGTTCGCTACTCCTTCTATATACCGCTCAATCATTAATGTGCCGTCTCCACAATAAAGGTTGGCTGCAGTAGATTTCCAGCACTGTCTGTCGCTCGTCTGGGTTGTACATTCTGTCAGACCGTTGTTCATTCATCTCTCGATATTATCTTCTCACTAGTATCGCTGTATCTCACTTTGCCTCTTTTTCATATCTTTCAACTCATTTTTCATTCCCAGTTTTCTCTATAACCTCTTTATGATTCTTTTTTATTCCATGTAGTACGACATATTCCTCTATATATCCACATCTCCAGGGGCTCGTATATTTTCTAATTGCCTTTTCCTTCGATACACACACACACATACAAAACAATCCTAATTTTGAACATATAGTTTTGCTCTCTAAATGTTAATATGCTTCCAGGTGTGAAATATATGTTTGACCATTACTATTATCTTGTTGATTTATTGCGTCACTTGTACCATCATCTCTTATTACATGTCCAGGATAGGATAGATTTGTTACTTGTTCTAGTATTTCCCCATTTACTGTGATGTTCATTAAAGGCCTCTCCTTTGTATTGCTAATTAACACTGTTTTCCTTAATTAAAGCCCAATTCACGTGCTGTACTGCGCATAATAGCTTTCTCTTCGATGTCTTGTATGTGTCGAAGGAGTTACGGACTTAATTCATAATCGTGCATACTCCGTTCGAAACACAGTTGCGGCGATTTGGCAACAGACCGCCCTGTGTTTTTTTTTTTTTTCATACAATGAAATGAGTGCTGGCCGTTTAGAAATCAATGGCAAACTACTGAGCGTAAACTAGCCAAAAAATCACAAATATCCAACGATGTATTGTATGTAATCCCGAAGTAGGAACTTGATTGCCAATAGATCACAACAGCAAAGGAAAATGCTGGTGTTGACTACGACGTCCTGTAAAGAATACAGAACTAACTTTTTACACAGTAACTTGCTATGGGTCAATGTCGTGATAGGCTATCACGTTTTTACGCCTGAATTAACGTAGGTATAAGTGACCAGTCTTTCCCTTACATAGCGAGACGACGAACGCAAGTGTCTAACTCTCGTCCGGCATCGTTCCTGACATTAGCAACGTAGCTCCCTACCAACTAGGCTATCGCGCCCGCTATACTGGTTCTAGTCACTCTACCTCTTCTCGACAGCAGCATTGTGTCATCGACAGGTCTAAGGTTGTACATTATTCTTCCGTTGATGTTTAGTCCAGACAACAGCTCAACTTGTTTGAAACAAGCTTTTATTGCATTAGTTGAACTTTCTGAGGAACAGCACTCGACCCCGCCGTACTCCTCTGTTTACACCTGTACGTATTCAGTAATTATTTTGCAATCTAATTGTTGGCACTTGTTCCCAGTATAAATAACTAAATTCCCATTATAATGTATTAAGTTACCAGTATAAATTACTACATTCTCGGTATAAATTACTAAGTTCCCAGTGTAAGTGACTAAGTTAAAAATATAAATTAGTAAGTTCCCAGTGAAAATTATGAGTCTCATATCTTTTCCATGTAACCCTTTAGCTTGCAACCATGTAATTGGCTTTCATCTTTCATTACTCCAAAGCTTTCTTTAAGCCCATAAGACATCGTCTTCCTCTAGTGTCTAGTCAATGCCGTCTGGCGTGGGTGATAATGTTTGTCCACAGTCTTCTGTCCCTTATGCTGCCAATCTTGTCTGATATCGAGACTTCTCTATACCATGATGTCAGACTGTCCAGCATCTTCTCTCTTGGTCTCTCCCTGCTTCTCCTCCCCTCTAACTTTCCCGTTGTGAAGACATTCTCCAGCTTTTCCCTTCTCGTGACATGCGCAAATAATATGGACTGGCCTCTTCTGATGCGAGCAACCAGTTCTTTTTGCGAGTTAACCTCTTTGAAGATACCTTCATTAGTCTTTCTATTCGTCACACAGTGTTCTCGTCATTCTGTAAAATCACATCTCCTAAGCTTCCACATTATTCCTCACATGCCTGAACATTGTCCATGATTCGCTTTCGTACATGAGAACTGGCTCCGTAATGCTCATAAGACATCTTTCCATCACCTCGATTAGAATGAGTTATCAGAGAAATTCCCCGAAATTAGATCGGTATTTCCCTGTGGAGTATTTTCTCCCTTGTAGGTGTGTTGGCCTGTCAAGACGTTCTCCCTGTAAAGATTCCTGACTCCTTTTACAGTTCATTAAGAAAGGAACCATGAACTGGAGCTTCCGGTGAACACATTCTCCGTCACGTCTGCTTTATTTTGTGGCGGTTATCTTGTGTCAGACGTTAGTTCACAGGTGTTGAATTATCTATCTTTCTTTCTATCTATCTATCTATCTATCTATCTATCTATCTATCTATCTATCTATCTATCTATCTATCTATCTATCTATCTGTATATCTATCTATCTATCTATCTATCTATCTATCTATCTGTCTATCTATCTATCTATCTATCTATCTGTCTGTCTGTCTGTCTGTCTGTCTGTCTGTCTGTCTGTCTGTCCGTCAGTCAGTCTGTCTGTCTGTCTGTCTGTCTGTATGTCTGTCTATCTATCTATCTATCTATCTATCTATCTATCTATCTATCTATCTATCTATCTATCTGTCTGTCTGTCTGTCTGTCTCTCTGTCTGTCTGTCTGTCTGTCTATCTATCTATCTGTCTGTCTGTCTATCTATCTATCTATCTATCTATCTATCTATCTGTCTATCTATCTATCTATCTATCTATCTATCTATCTATCTATCAATGTGTGAGTGTATGGGTGGTGAGATGTGAAGTTAAGGGATGTGTGATTGGGGTTTGGAGATTGGGGTGGGATGGTTGGCGAGTGAGTGGGTGGAGGATGTGTGGGAGGGTGAGTGTGTGTAGATTGGAGGTGGGAGGGGATGTGTGTGTGTGGGTGCGGGATGTGTGGGTGGGGGAGATTGTGTGGTGGGTGATACTATGCAAGTGGGGGATGTGTGGGTGGGTTCGGGTTTTGTGTGTGGGTAAGTGCAGGATATGTGAGTTGGCGAGAATATGTGTGTGTTGGTGTTGGAAATGTGGTTGGGGGATGTGTGTTTGGCTTAGTGTTTGGGGGTGTGTGGGTGGGTGGTTGTGACATGTTAGATTGATGACAGAGGACCTAGTTAGTAGTGTTCTCTGGAAATATATCTTGAATGTAAATAAACAAGATAAAGGATATGATTTTGCACGTTTTTGTCTAGAGGTCTCTCAATGAGATGATTAATCATTCCCGCAATAGCCTTTTTGGAGAACCACTTTTCTTTGGCTCAAACCCCCACTGTGAGACTACCATGTATCTACACATAAATTTATAAAAGAAGTAAAAGGTTTCCCCAAGACCAAAAGAAGATCTGAACTATTAGCCCCTGCACAACTGAGGATCCATCTCACTCATTATACTGTTGACAGTGTGCTGTTCGTCCGTCACATTAGATCTTCCTTTCTTTATTTTGTCAGTGTGACCTATATCAGTTTTGTCCAATTGCTTTCGGACTGTAGGATTCAGTGTTTGTAGACAAACTCAACAATAACTGTACAGTACATCTGTTGGACAAGACATCTACATGACAGTTTCTTGACAAAAGTGGGACATACATTCACAAGGAATTGGGTACACCAGCCATTGTACAAGACTTACATCATAAGAGATACTTGACAACATCTATACAAGACTTTTCAAAATATGTATAATCAACCACAGCACCTAAGACAGTCACCAGAGACAACACTTGACAGCAACTGTACAAGAAATTCACTGGGGACATGTTCTTAAAACACTGATTCATTAAACACACAATTTATTGAGCTGATGGTGAGTCGAGTGATGACCATTGTTTCATCCCCTGGCATGTCAACACTTCAATAATTACATTGAAAATGCATAAAATATGCCGCACATGCATGTTGATAAACAAGATACAACACTTCTTATTTACTCCACCAGCCATCAATAACTCTCCCCCCTCTCTCTCTCTCTCTAATATCTATCGACACCATTCCGTTACAGTATCTGTATCTATCATCATTTCCTGTCTCTTGGGAATTTAGGAAATCCTATCCATGGGCAACTCAAGGAAGAAACTACTGTTCTGGGTCTGTTGAATCCTTTTATCATCAGCATTGATGTTGGACAAGCTCCAGTTAGCAGCTTCCCCAGAATAAGCTTTATGGCAGATTCATTCCTCTTGAAGACAAGATTTGGTATGATGATACGGTACTGCATCTCACGGTTGATCAGGCTGTCAGTGAACGCTGTCACTGGGTACTTCAATAATGATATACATAATGTCCCATACATTGCATCTACTCACTTAGCCAGATCAACTTCTCTACTGTTCAATTCACATTCTTCAAGAATCACTGTGTGAGCACCCGGCTGGATATTTTCCAAGTTGAATCTTAGATAAACAAACACTCCAAGTTATCTCACAGTTTTCTATGAATGTATTTCATACCACACGACTTGGTGTTATTCTCAGTTGACATTTGATTGACTCAAAGATCACTGTCCAGTTCACCACATTTGTAGTGCTTCAGATTGTGTTATGCTCCCATTTGTGCATTCAGCTGTTCGAGAGCTGGGAGAAAATGCTTCTTAGATTTTCCTGCCTTTTGATAGGGAGTCAATTCTGGATCTAGGACTTCTGGTTAGTTGTCCCAGATGATATATGGAAGGCCTCTCCACCATACTGTTCTCTGTCGATATACAAAATGGCACAACATCTCTTTACATATGTTAAAAGATAATGTTATTATACATCAACAGACACAGATTGGAGATGGGGAGGAAATAGAGGATGTTGACCAATCACACCTCTCCTAGTTGATAATGAAGTGTAGTTCACTTGGATGTACTGTGGGTGATATGTTTTCATTATTCACCTCTATCTGTGGTAATCACAAGTCTATATCCTGAGACAGGGGTAGCTTACACAATTACAAGCATTTGAAGGCAAGCAGCATAAGCAAGCATTGTGACATAGCACATGAGACAGGCATTGTGAATCAGTACCTGAACAGGCATGTTGAGGAAGATGGAAAATAGGCATTTACAACTGCAATATGCAATATGTATTAAACTAATGGCAGTTACCCAATTAGCAGACCAGACATCCATTCTAATGGTTGTTATGTTGGTACATGAATGTCCTATTCCATACCCACTCACACAGCAATGCCAGACCTCACCCCCTTCAGACAGACTTGGCTCACAAGTACATCATCATCATCATCATGTGTTCTTTCCCCACTGAGTATCTACCACAGTAGGTAACAGAAACTCAATTGCATAGGCAATTGTTCTCATATGCACCAAAGCACATATGTGAAAAACATGTTTAGTCCTTGTAAATTTGCATGAGCCATACATTATATTCAGCCGACTAAGACACAGGTTCACACACCTATGGTTCTCTTAAGAACTAGTTTATATGAACCAACCAACAGTAGAGGTAACAGTGTAATACTTCAAAGAGAAATTGTATTAATTCTCTTGAGCATATAGCCACCAGGCATCACATGAGCTTAGCAATTCTGGCGTGCCATCACCGTCCTGTTTACATATGGATATTGAAGCATCTTTCCTTCCACTAGATGTGAGAGGCTACTTATCAAAGCACCAGCTCATTCACTCCAACATTCTCAGCTTTTACAAAGGAACTTGTACATATTTCATCACTCACTCCAATCCAGACTGCCAAATGTGAACTTGCGAGAGCAGGGTACAGTTGGGTTACGAATGAGTCATCCTAGGCATGAAGAATGCACAAGGGGTTTGGGTTTGCGAATTTGCATGAGTGTACTATACATTCATCAAGCATACGCAACCAGTCACAACAAGGGATTGATATGCACTTGGAGTATTACAGCGTGAAAGACCTGTCAAGGTTGAAGAAGCAGTATTCAGAATACTGGCGCACAGAAGTTAGGTTTTCACTTTCACATTTTCTTCACAATATACTCATATATTCTTCTCTTTCGTTTACTAGGCATAACTACAACAGTAAAGTATGTTTTAAAGTGGTACCTGTTGTCCAGAGAACAATATATTATCGAATCTTTAAGGGCATGTTGGGTCATCACATCACAAACTAGCGACCGCTCAGGTTGGAATCCCCGCTCAAACTAATTAGATTTTAAAATGTGGCCCAGGAATAGCGTGGGCGCATTACTTATTAGCCAATGAAAAAGCAAGCGCATACCGCTGCCCTCCCCCAACTCGTTCTGGAACATACTATTCCAAGAATAGCCCTTCTATTTGGAAACGCCGCTCAAATCGAAAGTATTTTTATGAATGTGTCGGGCTGGGAATGGGGAGTTCTGATCCATCATGCTACAGTGGTGGAGGATATGTGGGTGGGTGAGTGTTGGTAGGTTATGGGATGGGTGGAGGATGTGTGCGTGTGGGTGGGGAGATGTGTGAAGGTGGGGGATGTGTGGGTGGGTATGGATGGGTGGTTGCATGCATGTGTGTCTGGGGGTGTGGGTGGGTGGGGGATGTGTGGTGGGTGGGAGATGTTTGTGTGTGTGTGTAGGGAGATGATGTATGTGGGGGTGTGTTTGGGATGTGTTGGTTGGGGGATGGGTGGATGGATGGAGTCATGTATGTGCCTGTGGGTATGTGTGTGGTTGGGTGGTGAATGTGTGTGTGGGGGCCACGCGGATGGATAGAAGATGCGTGGGTGGCTGGGGGATTTGTCTCATAACATGGTAACATGCATTGCTTATGCTTACATTATTCATTTGACAATGTGTTTTTTTTTCCAATGTGAATGCACTATGCACTGATGAACGAAAGATGAGTGATTGGAAGGGCCGAATGTAAGACGGTCCTGCGTGCCCAATTTGTTACCCTTCGAAAATAATGATTGTTCGTTCGCTCGATCGTTCTATCTATCTATCTGTCTATCTATCTATCTGTCTATCTATCTATCTATCTATCTATCTATCTATCTATCTATCTATCTATCTATCTATCTATCTATCTATCTATCTGTCTGTCTATCTATCTATCTATCTATCTATCTATCTATCTATCTATCTGTCTATCTATCTATCTATCTATCTATCTATCTGTCTGTCTGTCTGTCTGTCTGTCTGTCTGTCTGTCTTCCGTGTTATATATCTATGTTAATTTTTTCTATCCTGGTGTTTTTGTCCTTCTTTCTTTCTTTCTTTCTTTCTTTCTTTCTTTCTTTCTTTGTTCTTTCTTTCTTTCTTCCTATATTTCTTTCTTTCTATCTGATTTTCTTTCTTTCTTTCTTTCTTTCTTTCTTATATCTGTCTATCTGTCTGCTTGTCAGTCTGTTCTCTTATTATTATTATTATTATTCGGCTGCTGCTGCTACTACTACTACCACTACTACTACCACTACTACTACTACTACTACTACTACTACTACTACTATTACTACTACTACTACTACTACTACTACTGCTGCTGCTGCTGCTGCTGCTGTTGCTGCTGCTACTAGTACTGCTGCTGCTGCAACTACTACTAGTACTACAATTACTGTCACTACTACTACTACTATTACTGCTACTTATACTATTAATACAACTGCTACTGCAAAGACTGCTACTACTACTATAGCTACTAACACCAAACCCACTTCTTCTTCTTCTTCTGCTACTACTACTACTACTACTACTACTACTACTACTACTACTACTACTACTACTACTACTACTACTACTACTACTACTACTACTACTACTTTCTGTCTGCTACTGGCTTCCGCCCAACCCACCAGACACCCGTATTGCAGCATCTTCTCATGACCGCCGCTTGGACATGCCTAAAATCTTGGTCAGCTTTGTTCGATTACCCTGACGAAAGCAGTCAAACAAAGAACTCATATAGCCAAACCAACCCGTGACATCTCCTCTTAGTCCAAATTTAACTGATTAAATATAACGGGAGGTTAACGGTTTTAAATGATTCAATGCTAAACAAAAGACAGGTTTGGAAAAGACATAGTACACAATGACATGACCAAATATAATGTAAGTTTCCGTTCAATTAGCATTGAAATTACCGAAGATACCACGAAATAAAACAAGTAACTCGATGGCCACAGTATGGCGATATATCGTCCTTCTGTCGAAAAAGGTGGTTACATTTGGCGATACATTGTCCCTCGACAGTGAATCAGTTGAGCGACTTCCCATGTCTGTCATGGGATTATATATCGCCGAAATGTTGTCATTGTGTTATCGGCCAGGGGCTTACATAAAAAAAATGTTTGCATATCCTTTACAGGACATCGCTGTCAACATCAGCATCTTTCAGCTGATTGTTAATTTCTTGGCAAGATTACACTCAGTAGTTTGCCATTGCTTTCTGAGCTACCGGCTCACATACCCCGTAAGTTACCGACGCGATTCGAACCACTGCTGATTCTCACCGTCGACTTACGAGAGTATACGAGATTACGGAGAAAAGTCGCTTAACCTCTAGGCCAGGAAGCCGACAGGGGCTTATATATCTCCGAAATATTGTCATTGCGTTATAATACTATATATCTGCTACCATGTTAATAACTTTTATATCTATGACACACCCCTACTTCCCAATCTCCGTCTTTAATTTGTGTTTGGTCCAAGCGTACTTTTTGTTTGTCACAGAATCTGCTCATGAAACTTCTTCAGCAGATGTGTGGTTTGAACAGACATCGGCGATCACAACTCTGTAACCTTTTCTTTAGTCTGATATTTTGATGAAATTTGTGTTGCTTATACTAATATTTCTTGCTTTGGCGCTTATTGGCCATGTCATTATCACTTTGTACCCGGCCAACCACCATAGGTTTTTATGTCTCATGACAGATCTCGGGGTCCTTGGTGTTCTGGATCAACTCTGCTGCTGATATTCCTTAATCCATCATCTCAATCTAGCTAGCATCATTTCCTATGGCCCACCTTTGCCTTTTTTTCCACTGGTCTTTAAAGTTGTCATTATCTTCATCGGTGCATCTCGTCTCATCACATGGTAAAACAATGTTTATGTCTCTTTCTTATAGTATATTGCGCTCTAGTTTCATTAGTCTCTTCCGTGCAATCATTATTAATTAATCACGCAGTCCAAATATTTGCAACATTCGTTTCAGGAACCACAACTCCATTACTTCCCAGAATTTCCTAATGTGTTAATTACCATTCTATGAATCTCTGTCATACAGAAAAATTGTTCTGTACGACAATTTAGCAACACTTTTGTCTTACATTCATTAATAGTGACTTACTGTACGCATTGAAGTGTGGTTTGGTGGATTAATTTTGTGTTGGCATTCTCGCGGCGGCATTATGCACAGTGTACCTGTGCGGGTTGTTTGATTGCCGAGACTCCTGCCTATTCCACTTTTCACATTGGACAGTGGGGAGCATTTTGTGTGATATTCACTGGCACAGGAACGGAGAATAATAGGGACGACCCGTTGCCGTGAAGTTGGAACCTCGACTAACCAACTAACCAACCGACTTACTGTATAAGATATTTTCCACTTCTGGAATGCCTCTTTTACTCAACCTATTCTTCTTTTAATCTCTGTCACGCATTTTCCATCTATTGTCATAATTGTTCTAGGCATTTATATTTATCAACTTAGTAAAGACATGTTCTCTTATGTTGTTGTCTTATTTAGGTGTCATGTTTTTCTTTGACATAACCATCGTTACTGTTTTCTTGATTTTCAAGGCGAGCTCTCTGTTACTGCCATATGTAAATTACCTATCACACCTTAAATTCATCTCCTCCCTGAAACACCTTCCCCGAAATTATCGTTTCCATCCTTTCATGTCTTTTTAACACGTCTAAAATATTTCATTTTCCTCATTTTACAGAAACATACATTATAGATTAAATTGACAGTTTCTTCAGTTATTTGGCAGAGCTCTTTTTTGAAGGACCTGTTTTTGATGCCACAGAATTCACTATTCGCCATAAATTTCCCCATTCCTGCGGCTCTTAAGACCGTCATTAACCTGGTTCACGTCGACCAGATAATCAATAGAAACTTCATCTCCACACTGAAGGAGTCAGGAGGCAATCTCTTTATACACTGCTCTAATAAGATCGAAAATCCTTTGAAAATGAAAACAGCCCTTATATTGGGTACAATACACAAACAAGCTTATACCTTGGCTTCAATATCGCGGCACGGATCTGCGTCTTGCGCTGCCATCTCAAATGAAAGGACTTCTTATCGATTCTGTAACCGAGTTTTTCATTTCTACGTCAAACGAACTTTCAATTTTTATCAACTAGGCTTTTTGGCTCTTGGGTTTTAAAATCTTCATAAAATCACCGTCATTACAATACTTCCCATAGACTTGGTGGCATTCTCTTGCGTTGCTTGGAGAATGACACTTTATTGACTTTGACTAAAATGAAATATAAAGCTTCCGTGCGTAGTTTTTAAATTTATATAAATTTTTAAGCATACTTCGCTTGAAAAATGAATTATTCATATTTTAACCCCCCCCCCCTCCCCTCTCGGATCCATGCTGTTGTTATTTAAACTCTTTATATACCAGGCATTTGTTAGTGTAAATTGCAAGACTGTTGTCTGTAAAAGCGATTAAGATAATAAACATTAATCAACTGGCGTATAGCACAGTTGAGATAGACAGGGTGATGTAAAACTTAAATCGGACAAATAAGTTAAGAAACGTGTGTGGTGCAACAAGTAACCAATGTGAACAGTTCAAAAACATGAAGTACACTGCAGTTTTATAAAATAGTGTATAAAACAAAAAGGCATTGCTGCGTCAAGCCTCCATCAACAAACAACAACAAGAACTAGCAACAACATACAAACAACGGAAATGATACTACATTGGCTGCATTTGCATTAAGGCATATTATTACAGAATCATGTGAATAAAACTAAGCAGAATAAAATATAATATGTGGTAAGAATTCACCCTATTTCACATGTCAGTCTCTCAGATAAGTACTACATTATTGCCATTCTTAAGCAGCTCAACCATGCACATCACATCTCTCTCTCTCTCGAACAATCTTCCACAAGAAATCAAAGACATCACCAATCCCTTTTCATATAATCGCAAATTATTCGAACACTATCTCAATATGGATTACCTTCCCCCTTAATAATAGAGATAATAATAATAACAACAAAACCCTAGTATAACAGCCAGTCCCCTTTTGGTAGGCCAGTATATTCCACATGGCTAATAACAAGTGTCAGATCATTATCTAATTTTACTGTGTCGTGTAGTTTTGATGTTCGCATTTTGCCCATGCCTTTATAATGCATATCCTTTATATTGTTGTTGTTCTCTGTTAGCCTTGAATGATGTGTGAATGAAATAATGTATGACAGAGAGTGATAGAAGGGCAGAATGTTAGACGGGCCTGCGTGCCCAATTCTTAACCCTTTGAAAATAAAGTTTGTTCGTTCGTTCGTTCGTTCGTTCTCTCTCTCTCTCTCTCTCTCTCTCTCTCTCTCTCTCTCTCTCTCTCTCTCTCTCTCTCTCTCCTCTCTCCCTCCCTCTCCCTCCCTCTCCCTCTCCCTCTCTCTCTCTCTCTCTCTCTCTCTCTCTCCCCCTCTCTCTCTCTCTCTCTCTCGATTTTAGATATTGGAATATTTTGTTTAACCTTCACCTCAGTTTTGCCGACGTCTGAAAATTTATCCGTTTTGACATCACAAAACGACTAATGTATTGTTTGCTTCGCTTCTGATAGTACTACTTTGATCATCTGTATAGTTTGGGAAACTTTAGCCCTAGCACTATCTTTTCTTTATATGTCGAAAATGGATCTTTTAGGTGTGATATGCACAACATCCTATTTGCTGTTACGTTATACAAACACTGACTGAGTGTCCAAACTTTTCTCACCGTCATGCCACTCATTTACCTCACGTGACGCATGAGATAATCTGGAGGGGTGTGGGGGGGGGGGGGGGGGGGGGATAGAAGATATCGTTCTTTAACTTGCCCACTGCAAGTTTTCCAATACGTATCTAATTTTCTTTTTCGCCCATGCTGCGAGAGGAAAAGAGTTGATTTGATGTGCAAATAGATAAAGTTTTCCGTGTCTAGAATGCAACATATATATTTAAAGGGCTATAAAAGAGGGGGGAGCTGAGTGGTCTCGAGGTACGGTGTCTGCTTCGAGTGCTGGAGATCCCGGATTCAAGCCCCGGTGAGGATCAGGATATTTTTTTCACGTGGACTTCTAGTAAAAAACAATTACCCTGGTCTCTGGATAGTGAGATTGGATGCCCGTGTGTATTGTTGCACACGAAAAAAAATCCCTTGGCAATTGTAAAAGAGTAGCCTATCGGCGCTGCCCGGGCAAAATTTCAATTTAAAAATCTACCCAAAGTATTTCAGGGTCATCGCCGGTGCTACGGAGTTCGTGCACTGAGCTGAGATTCTCTGGACTCAGACTTGAGTTAGGAATAAAACAGAGTACTTATGGGTTACACCCGTGTGTCGTATGTCGACCCGTCGACTAAACTAAACTAAAACATATATATTTAAGTAACGTCATTATCTATAACTCATTTGGCACAGCCGAAAATGAAATATCCTGGTTAATACAATCGTCAACGTCCACCTTACGAAGCTCCAGTGGTTTCACTGGTTGGGCCTACTAAACGCTCATAATAACTGTAAAAGGTTCACGAATAATGAAAATGACGAACGTTAGGTGCGAATGTTGATGAGACCACAGATATCGTACTTCTAGGCTGCAGGTTTTGAAGCAACGATATTGCAATGGGATCAGGGCGTCAATGTTGGTGAAGATAGTATTGAGAAATAGAGAGGAGATGCAAGTATATTAATAAATTATGTTCAAGCTCGTATCTCATTTATATATTTAAACATCCATTTATAATGTGATAACTAATTTTCCCCGGTAGAGTAACTTAAATAGGCAGATATATTTACGTATTTACTCATATATTTTTGATTTGCAGAAGTGATTTCTTTGGCATTTAGTGACTGTTTCAATTTACGCTAATCTTAATGGACATCAATCAAAATTTGTCCAGCAACCTCTTGTGTCTAACCAATCACAGTGATGGAAATGATTGAGCTAGATTAAAGAAACATACCGTCACACTGAAGTCTGTGTGATGTGATCGGGAAACATACCGTCACATTGAAGTCTGTGTGAAGTGATCGAGTGATAGTGAGCTTTAGAGCGCCAGTACACATATTTTCATCTTCCATGTTTACATAATATGGCGAAGATGTGTTAGTGCCATTGTTTTTGTCTGTTGTTGTTTTTGTTTGTTTTTTTGCAGGTGAAGGCTTGTACCGCAACGTCCTTTTTATGGTTATGTTGTTGTAAAACAGATTTAAAAATTTCCTTTCACCAATATTTTTCCCACACTTATCCCGTCCCCGTCTTCGGTAGTTGGTGAAGAGTCATATGTTGAAGGCAGCACTGGCAACCTGATTAAATGTCTGGCTGCATGTACCCCTACGAGCTCAGTTTTACCTGGGCCCTCTGCACACTTCCCGAGGATTCGAGCTTCTTCAAATGTGGATCCCTTGTCTGTTTTACTGTACTCTCCACTCAGGCCTAGAGAGTCTTCACCACGTCAGCCTTGTCATAAAGAAATAGTTAATGTAGCAAATGACAGAGACAAAACTGAAGGAGTTGATGTAGCAACTGACAGAGACACAAATTAGAAATTAATTAATGAGGAACTGACATAGACAGAAATTTTAAAAGAGTTACTGTAGCAACTGACAGAGATACAAACTATAAAAGAGTTAATGTAGCATATGACAGAGACACAAACTATAAAAGACTTAATGTAGCAACTGACAGAGACAAAAGCGAAAAACATTAATTAACAAGTAGCAGTCAAAACTGAAGGGATTACTGTATCAATCAATCAATCACACACACACACACCACACACACACACACACACACACACACACACTGAAAGAGTTTGACATAATTATCACTGACGGAAACAGAACTGAAAGAGTGACTGTGTCAATGACACACACACACACACACATACACACACACCACACACACACCACACACACACACACACACACACAAGCGGTTCGCTTACACACCTGGGGATTTCCCAAGAGTACAGACCAATGTATAGGCAGGTAGTTTAGGAATAAGGGCCCCCTTCAGCCCCAGGGTTTATGGCGCAGAGCTACGTCTGCTTTATGACAGCTATTGACACGACCAAGTTCAGAGGGGATTAAAGAAACATCCCTGGTCTGCAGCAACTATCCTCTTTGATGACATGTTGAGAGCTTCGAACCCGCGATGTCTGCCAACAACACACCAGAAGGATGTGTGTGATCCACGGGTTAGGAATGCTGCATTCTGGGAGGCCTACGAATGGTGTGTGTGATTCACAAAGCGAAGGATGTTGGATGTTGGATGTATGTGAATACACTTTATTTGTGTTCCCCGCTCGTGTGATTAGTTTTATGATGATGAATTGACGTGACAGCCCTCGGGGGAAGCTGGATGGTGTTCGGTATTTTCCAGTATAGGTTGAAGGATGTGGTTGGTGATTGTACCAGCAGTGGGATGGAAGCGTACTCGCTTTTGTTAGCGATGACCATTTCCATGCATTTCCCACACCAAGAGTCGTGATAGGGGAGAATCGTAAAGATGTGAATTAACTGACCGTGAATGTGTTACCTCATCATATATGGATCACTTCGTCATACATGTGTTACAGAATCATACATGTATCACCCCCACCTTGTATGGGACACCTCACATACACCTTTCATCTCATATGTCGCCTCACAAACATGTATTACCTCACATACATGTGTTACCGCATCATGCATGTATTACCTCAAATACATGTGTCACCTCACATACATGTATCACCTCACACACATGTGTCTTCTCACATACATCTGTAACCTCTCAAAGATTTATCACTTCACATACGTGTCATTTCACATACACCTGTCACCTCACATAATGTCACCTCACATACATGTGTCACTTCACATACACTTATCACCTCACATATACGTCCCACCTCATATAATGTCACCTCAAATACACTTATCACCTCACATATACGTCCCACCTCATATAATGTCACCTCAAATACACTTATCACCTCACATATACGTCCCACCTCATATAATGTCACCTCAAATACACTTATCACCTCACATGCACGTGTCACTTCATATAAACGTGTCACATCACATACATACGAGGGTAAGTTAATAAGTAAGTCACAAATGGCTGTAGAAAAATAACTACACATGATAACAACTTGAAACGAGTTTATTTTTATACATACATTGTCCCTTTATTTCTCATCATAATTTCCACCAACCATTGATGCACTTATCCCATCGTTTTATCAGTCCTCCAAAAGCGGCTGCATAGAAATGCATGCTCTGTTTTAATTTAACGATTATCCCACAGAACCGTGTGACTTACTTATTGACTCGCCCTCGTAACTTTTTTCTACCCAGCTATGCACTGCTTTACGGGACAAACATTTGTCAGCATAAACACTGACAACCGACCTTAGCGGGAGCTATTTCGCGAATGACGCCGAAGTTGAATGTGAAGTGAAAACGTGGTTTAGAAAACACAGCACGCAGGTCTATGCAGCCAGTTCGGGAGCACTGATAAAACGATTGAATAAGTGCATCAATGTTGGTGGAAATTATGCTGAGAAATAAAGGGACAAATATGTATAAAAATAAACTGGTTTCAAGTTGTTATCATATTTAATTATTTTTCTACGGCCATTTGTGACTTACTTATTGATTTACCCTCGTATTTCGCCTCACATAAGTGTCACTTCATATACACGTCTCTCGTCACATGCATATGTTACCTCACCATGCACCAAGCTGTTTGTTCACCTTGAAAAGGACCATACTTGAGTTGTGTTCGTTCGCAGCAGAGCTGCAAAACCGACTATTTCGGCCGATGCAACATATACTAAAATATATTGTTTTAACGCCGTTTACGTAAAGTTTGAAAGCGTTTTACAAGTATAGCTTGCTCAATTATCTCACCAGTGTCGGTTTTGATGCCGCTCTCGTGAATCTAGTTTTAACTCTGTTATCGTTACTGTACTTGTTACTGTACTTATTACTGTACGTATTACTGTACGTCTTACAATTAACACCATTCTACTCAATGTAGTTTTGACACCGTTCTCAAATATTTAGTTTTGATTTAGACACCGTTCTTGTATATGTACTTCATCTTTGCATACTTACTTTACATACACTCCAAAGTGGGAGTCTCGCTAGCACAGCAGTAGCAAGCTCGCCTGGCCGCCCGTTGGCAGTGTGTTCGAATCTCCATCGAGGCGAATATTTATTCATCGATCTTGGCTTCAAGGTAAATTTAAGATAAAATTGTTGCAAGGAAATTGTCTAGGAAATAAATGCGTCCCAAGTAAGTACAGCACCCACAAGTGATGATATTCTCACAACATGAAGTTAGTACCCAGCATCCAATTAGCCTCACAGCGTGAAATGGGGGTCATTTTATTACTTTGTGTTACACTTGATTGTCGTCTTGGTAAACATGCTAGCGAGACTGTCAAATAACATCTCTTGATATGGGGAAATTGTTGCCTTCATCAAAACGAGTCAAATGGAACACTTTCTCACAATCCATCTTCTTTCTGATTGGCGTAGGCGATCATGTGCTCCACATCTTGCGATCTCCAATGACATTATCAGTTCGTGTGTTGAATCCCTTCAGTGCCATGACACAAGACTGTCGCGAATCTTTCCACGCTGTCTTCCGCTATCTCGCTTTCAACAAATCTTCCCGGTTGTCACACCATGTTCCAGTTTGTGTCTTCTCATGTGTCAAAAATATTAAGACTGTTTCTTTCTGGTGTTTGTGATTAGTTGTCCTTGCAACTTGTCCTCCCTCAAAAAGTCCAGATTGCTCATTTTGGCTGTCTAAGAAATTTTCAGCATTTTTCCATAGTACTACATCTCCAAAGCGTCCAGGGAGAACACTATACAGAACAAATTAACAGCTGATGAATACATACATGAATTTCTATAGAATACTGAACCAAACAGAGATATCCCAAGTGCCTCCTACATCTATAATACCAAAAGTAACGAGAGCATTTCAGGAGACGACACGCAAGACACATACATTTAAAGCATTTCATGGAATAAATGCAACTTTTCTTCAGTAAAACACATGACAACAATTGTTACGTAGCGCGCTTGTGATTCACAACATTGACAAACAGCAAAAAATAGGAGTAGACTGATCGGATATGGATACTAGCAATAGATCAAACAACCACGACCTTGTGAAATGCAACTCACGACTTAAGAAAGATTTGAAGACAGCTGATCACAAGACGGGGCCCAATAGAAGGGTGGTAGCAAGAAGAGGGACCGCAAACTGCGGCACCCTGAGACCTTTGAATAAAGTCAAGTTATTGAACTAAAGCGATCTGTCAAGCGGAGGAAACTCTCACATTCCAAAGCGTAGCGGTGTGGATGAATCAATTTGTTGATGTGTTAACACCAGCTAATGAATGCAATCAGTCATCGAGGCGGTATCGCTTACACGTAACTCTGTGTGGAGGCGATGGAGTGGACTATCAACGGAGCTGTGATGAATACGTCGTGGTTTGTGTGGTTATGATGGATGTTGTCTCATCCTTGGACATCGTCTGACGTGCTCTCCTAGCAGAGGGCCTCCAACAGCTCATCGCGAGCGTTCATCACAGATTTCTTGTGTTTATCTTCTTCTTCGTTTACCCAGTCAGACGCCAATATAATTGTTATGTTTATTATGCTATTCTTGAGACGTTTAGTATTCACTATTTGAGAAAGTCATAAATAAACACACATTTATTGTTAGGCGCTCACTGAAGTAGAAGAAAGAAGTAGGGATTAGAAAACGTAATAGGCAACATAAAAATTGAAAGCTATAGATACCGACCTGGATTCAAACCTGTCACCTCCAAATGACGACGTTTCGCTGCAGGAACAAGAGTATTTTGTACTTCACTACTTCAAGGAGTTGCGGTGGCGCAGTGGGTAGCATGCCTGTCCGCCGGCCAGATTGTCAATGGTTCTTCTTGTTGTTGTTGTTGTTGTTCTTCTTCTTCTTCTTCTTCTTCTTCTTCTTCTTCTTCTTCTTCTCTGTTCACCCGGAGTGTTTTTCTCAGATGAAATTGCGGTGTGTCCCGTTATGCGCCCTTAGGCCAATACATCCAACTATGGTCAAGGGTTCGAACTCACATCTAGGAGAATATTTAAAACTGACTTGGGGTTCCCTGCTCGACCCCGCCTACACTGGCACCAGGGAATGTCTTGGGAAGTGAAAGAGGTCGGCATGCTATTGATCACATCGATCCTCGGGAGGCTAATTGATCTCTACAAATGTGGGGCAGGCAGCGCATGACCTATAAACCTCGTTGCATATAAAATGAGTCCTTTATGTGGCTTGACCTACTTCACTTGATTATTGCTTCTTGCTTCCTGGAGTTTCTGTACGTGTGTGTGAGTATATGTGTTTCTATTCGTGAGTGGCCGGCTTCCTGGCCTAGAGGTTAGCGACTTTTCTCCGTAATCTCGTATACTCTCGTAGGTAACGTGACGACGGTGAGAATCAGCAGTGGTTCGAATCCAGTCGGTAACTTACGGAGTATGTGAGCCGGCCGCTCAGAAAGCAAAGGCAAACTAGTGAGCATAATCTTGCCAAGAAATCAACAATCAGTTGAAAGATGTTGATGTTGACAGCGATGTCCTGTAAAGGATATGCAAAAAAAAAAAAAAAACATTCGTGAGTGAGTATGTTTTTTGTATTAGTGTGTGAATATACTTGCGTATCCGTGTGTGACTATATGTGTGGTTGTATTCGTGTGTAGGTATGTATGTTTGTATTCGTGTGTAAGTATGTATGTTTGTATTCGTGTGTGAGTATATGTGTGTGCTTGCATTATGTGCGAGGATTTATGTGCTTGTATTCGCGTAAGCGTATGTCTGTTTGTATTCGCTTTCGAGTACGCGTATGTTTGTAATCGCTTACGGGTATGTGTGTTTGTATTCGTGAACAAACATATTTTTTTTTAAATTCGTGTACGAGTATGTGTGTTTGTCTTCGCATCCGAGGTGTGTATGTATACTTGTTTTCGTGTGCGGGTATATGTGTTTGTATTTTATTAATTTTTTGGCGCTCGCTCGATTTAAACTCAAGCGTAGTCCATACACACTATTTATAGCAGTAATGGACTGGATTTTGCATGTGGATTAGTTTTCCCTATTAACTGTGACCCTCGCCATCAGGTGAACCCACTCCGACTTCAGAGGTACTTGTAATTTACATCCCCAAGTTAAGGTCGATAGGTCAACATGTTAGCTCAGCTGTCCGGTGTAGGGGTTGAACCGTTAACCTTGGCATCAGCCCAACGGATGTTTAAGAACACGCGTTCTTACCCATTCGACCATGCTGACCTGCTTGTTTGTATTCGTGTGTGGGTATATGTGTTTGTAGTCGTGTGCGAGCATATGTGTTTGTATTCGTGTGCGGGTATATATGTTTGTATTCGTGTGCGGGTATATGTGTTTGTATTTGTGCGCGGGTATATATGTTTGCATTCGTCTGCGGGTATATATCTCAATCTTTTCCTCGGGCCATGATGTTAGCGACTTTCTGCAGAGTCCTCCACATGACGTCGTCGACAACATAATGTAGACCACGACATCAGCAGGCAGCGTGGCCAGTTTAATTCTCTCTGTATTCCCTTTCCAGGCACTTTCAAGAAAATTCTGAAAATTATACGGTTCCCAGTGTATACTCTATGGACGTCTAGCAAACCGGTAGGGAATTTATCTGCAATACTGTATACGAAAATATGGAGAACATTGAAGAAAAGGCTCTAGTCATAGATGCTAGAACTCACACTACACCTCCCCCATAACGTTTAGCGTCATAACTCAAAGACAACAACAACAAATCATTCTATGATGCTTGTACGATCCCAGTGACCCCTGACCACTAAATAGTTAGTCAAGAGCAGTTTGTCTACACTTTGTTTATATAAATGCCAGTCAGATGCGGTAGGTTGGAAATCCCAGCGTACCTGTTATGTCTACAATAAGTATGCATCCCTTCTCTAATGTGTGTATACGGAAAGCAGCAATGGCATTTATGCCTCTCAGCTCGCACCTGAAGAGAGAATTCGAGTTGATACCGCGCTAAAACAAACACAAAAATACACATCACAACAACTAATACCAATTATGTCTGTCATGCTCACACCTGAGGGGTGAATCCCAGTTTATACTCCATTAAAATCAAACAAAAAATAATATGATTGCTCCACCTCACTGCGCCCGCCTCAGGTACTCACTCACTAGCACGTGCAGGGAATCAAGTTTCCAGAGAAAAGGGATAATGGACTCAACTAGTGCACTGTCTTGTGAGGGCTCATACATTGAAACCTGCTGCTGAATGGGACGGCGTGGGGCCGCTGATAGATTTATTCAAAGTCTGAGTGAATGCATTGACAGGAGATTGGTGACTTCGCACTTGGGGGTGCAGGCAATAGATAATTAGATTCGGAACTGATTTGTACAACAGATCCTGAATTTGCAATTACGAGGTCGGTCCTGCATCTTGTGGACGACTGTCTTTTACCAGTGCCAGACAAACACTAGGTGTGGACCAAACATTGTTCACAATTAAATAAACTAGTACAGGGTGTATTTTTAATGCCTGTGGGGTATTTGAAAATATTGCCGTTCCAAGTTTTGTAATTACCTTTTTTATTGAATGAACTCCACATGAGGTGAATAAAAAACTTGGAACGGCAATATTTTCAAAACCCCAACAGTCATTAAAAATACACCCGGTATTATAATGTAAATTTGCCTTCATTTAGCATTGACATTGCGGAATATACGACGAAACAAAACACATTGCACGATGACGCTAAAATGGCAATATATCGTCCTTGTGTAAACATGGGAGGTCCCATTTGGCAATATATTATCCTTCGGCACTTACTCAGTTAGCACTTTAGGTTAAGTGAAGTTAATTGGAGTTTAGATGCGTTCATGTTGCTTGAATACTGAAGAGTGTTTGAAGCTTTCAGAGTACGATTCGTGTAACGGCTTGTCCTCAGACCCGATCCTGAAGTTGTATCACCGAGGTAACTGTTGCATAGCTCTCCCTCCATTCCCCAACTACAATATAAAAGTTAGTTGCATATCCTTTACAGGGCGTTGCAGTCAACACCAGCATTTTTTTGCTGTTGAGATGTCTTCGTAAGTTTACGTTCATTAGTTTGCCATTGCTTTCTGAACTACCAGTACCCATACCATTTCATTAAAACCAACGCAACGCGGTCTACTGCCAAATCGCGTGCAGCTGTGTTTCGAACACAGGTATGCGGGATCACGAACTGCGTCTGTAACGTCTACGCCACGGAGCGGACAAGCACAATATGCGAAGTAAAAATACGGGAAGTACGGAATAAGAGATTATTTTAATATGCTAATATATTAATCTATTAATCCAGACATATCTATCTATCTATCTATCTATCTATCTATCTATCTATCTATCTATCTATCTATCTGTCTGTCTGTCTATCTATCTGTATGTATGTCTGTCTGTCTGTCTGTCTGTCTCTCTGTCTGTCTGTCTATCTATCTATCTATCTATCTGTCTATCTATCTATCTATCTATCTATCTATCTGTCTGTCTATCTGTCTGTCTGTCTGTCTGGCTGGCTGGCTGGCTGGCTGTCTGTCTGTCTGTCTGTCTGTCTGTCTGTCTGTCTGTCTGTCTGTCTGTCCTTCTCTCTGTCTGTCTGTCTGTCAGCGTGCCATTTTGTTATGGTACATCGCTCCTGTTTATTTGTCTGTCTCTCTGTCTTCCTATGTGTATGTCTGTCACCTTGTCTGTCTGCTTTCCTGTGATATGTGTGTCAGCCTACTTGACTATCTGTTTGTCTGTCAGTCTGCCTGTCTGTATGTCTGTGCTTCTGTCTATCAGCGTACACGCTTTTCTGTCTGTCAATTTTCCGTTCAATGCATCTCAGCCTACCACATGTACTTCTGTTTCCCGTTCTGATTTCCCACACTCCAACCCACCATCTCTCTCTCTCTCTCTCTCTCTCTCTCTCTCTCTCTCTCTCTCTCTCTCTCTCTCTCTCTCTCTCTCTCTCTCCCTCTTTATATCTGTCGCTTAAAAAAGAAAAAAAATATTTTATAAATATATAAATAAAAAATAAAATATAAATATAAATAAATTTATATCTATATATATATATATCTTTGTCTCCTTCTCTCCTCTATGTCTCTGTCTGTGTCTCTCAATCTATCGTCTGTCTCGATTTCTTTCTCCCTCCCTCCTTCCCTCTGTGTGCTTGTGTGTGTGTGTGTACATGTGTCTCTCCGTGTCTCTATTTGTCTCTGTCTGTTTCCCTATGCCTCTCTCTGTTTTTGAATTCTCCACCCTGCCCCTCACTCTCTATCTCTATGTCTCTCCTTCGCTCTGTCTGTCCCTCTCTCTCTCTCTCTCTCTCTCTCTCTCTCTCTCTCTCTGTCTCTCTCCCTTGCTCTGTGTCTGTCTCTTTGTTTCTCTATCTTTGTCCCCTCGCCTTTCTGTCTCTGTCTGTCTCTCTGTCTCTCTTTCTGTCTCTGTGTCTTACTCCCTCCCTTCTCTCTCTCTCCCTCTCTCTCTCTCTCTTTCTCTATCAGAGAGATCTATTCATTTACCAAACCCACAACACAGACCCATGTAGGCGTTAAGTTACTGAAGAGATACTGACTTCCACAAAAGAACTCGACATTGCTAATAGCATATACGTTTATCATTTGAAGATAATCGCAGGGATTCTCAGCGTGTTTTAATTCATGGCCTCTACATATTTACCTCATTATCTCTCATCATATTTGCTGTTTGCTGGGGAAAAGCATGTACTGTAGCAACATCATCTTCTAATCATTGCCCACCCTGGCAATAGCTCGTCAGGTCGGTGATGTTTGAGGCTGTTCATTCAAGGAATCGTGCAGTTAAATGGAGGCTCACGTCCCAAACACTTGCGCTTGTAGCACGAACAACTTCCGTCAACTTCCGGCCCGAAACTTGCTTTCCTCTGCCTCTGGAATGTTCATGATTGTGCAAATGATTTAGAAACTAAATTGAAGGGGACAAGTAGTTTTGGTGGAAATTTCGTGGGGGTTGAATGGTAGGCAGCGTGAGAAATTATCCCTGATGGAATGGTAGTTTGAATGTAAAGGTAGCCTAGGTAAAAAGGTAACCTTGGTGGACAGGTAGTCTGAATGGAAAGGTAGCCAGGGTAAAATTGTGGCTTGTGTGGAAAGGTAGCCAGGAAGGACAGGTAGTGTGGCGGGAAGGTAATATGTGTGTAAAGGTAGCCTGGATTGAAATATAGGGTGGAAGAGGTAGTCAGCGCATACAAGTAGGCAGGGTAAGAAATTTTAGTTGGGTGGAAAAGTAGTCAGCGTGGAAAGGTAGATAGGTTAAGAAAGGTGATTTTGGTGGAAAGGTAATCTTAATGGAAAGGTTGTCTGACTGGGAAAGTAGTCTGGGTGAAAAGATAGTAAACGTTAAAAGGTAGTATGGGGTGTAATGTGGTCAAGGTGGAAAAGTAATCAGTCTTGACTGGTAGTCAGGGTCAGAAAGGTAATCTGGATGGACAGGTAGTCAGTTTGGAACTGTACTCTGATTGGAAAGGTATTGGGCATGAATAGGTAGAGTGTTTGTAATAACTGGCTTGGATAAAATATAAACTAAGAATGATGATAGAGTGAGTGTAATAACTAGCTAGAAAAGAAGAATATATAGTGGCAATTATGATACGTGTAATAAATGGCAATGAAAGAATAAGATAATGTAATAATTAACGTAGAGTCGGTGTAACAGTTGACAATGAAAGAATAAGATAAAGTAATAATTAAAATAGAGTAGGTGTTACAATTGACAATGAAAGAATAAGATAAAGTAATAATTAAAATAGATTCAGTGTTACAATTGACAATGAAAGAATAAGATAAAGTAATAATTAGCATAGAGTCGGTGTAACAATTGACAATGAAAGAATAAGATAAATTAACAAATAAAATAGACTCGGTGTAGCAACTGACAGGAACAGTTAGGTAGCCAGACGTCCCGGTTTTCGGAGACAGTCCCGACTTTTAAGTAAATGAGTCAATGTCCCGAAATAATGCTTTCAGGACGCCCGTTTGTCCCATTTATTCAGTCGAACTCTCTCCTAATTTTCAGTTGCAGAAAAGGTAATTTTATTTTCGTTGTGGTTCTGGTTATCGTGTTCTGTGTGTAAAGAAGTCGGCTGTAAGCTGTTAGCATTGTAACAACGTGGTCCCTCAGCATGCTGAAAGGAATTACGGTCGTGCGTGTCATTTGTATAACAATTGCTGTGTGTTAATTACGGTATTAAAGGGTTTCAAATGGATGAAGAAAATGCGATGATTCCATTATTCTTCTTATGTTTAAGGAGAAAAATCTCGGTTTCTCAGTTACACCATCTGGTAGCCATAAGAATTAACAAAGGGCTAAAGGGCAAGTGCATCAACTTAATTGCAACGGGGTTTATCCGATATGGCTCGGTCTCTTTCGTAAGGAGGCTTGCCGAAAGCGCCCCTTAGAGAGACGAACTCGGTAGCTCCAGCGACAACCCCCAGAGTCTCCGAGAACCGAATGACGGAATCGAACCCACAACCTTCGGTGCGTGAAGCAGACGGCGTAACCAATTCGCCACGGAGACTCTCGTAACTCTAAGGAAAGTTAGTTGTATATTCTTTACAGGACGTCGCAGTCAACCCCAGCATTTTTGTTTGATGTGCGTGATCTCTTGGCAAGTTTACGAACCCTAGGGAAAGAACAAGATAATTTCAAATTCATGTAGCGTGTGTGTAAAAACAGATGGAGCTTTAAGACTTACGCACACACGCGCGCGCGCACTCACGGTAGAACACAGTAGAAACCACAAGTGCCCGTGAATCAATGTCAGTCTATTGTCACTGGCTGAAATCTGGCTTGCTGTGTATTCACATTTTCGATGACAAGCCACTGTATCGATTCTGTCATTGTGCACACCTGTGAGAAACACGGAAAATAGCTCGGAAGGGAGCCAGCCTAGTTGATACTATAATAGTGTAAGAGCACCAGGGCTAAACCGATACCCTGCTAGTTTCTGTGGGCAGTGAATTGCGTCATGTTCACTGCATGTAATCGAGCTGGCCCGGGTGTAATGGGAAACAGCTGAACCCGTGGATACGCTGATACAATAAACAGGTTATATAATTAAACCCACTCACACGCAACTCTCCTGCCCTGTGCAAGGTGGGATGTGTGTTTCTGGTGTGTGTATTTGTGTGTATGTGTGCGTGCGTGTGTGCGTGCGTGTGTGTGTGTCCGTGCGTGTGTTAGCAATGTGTGCGGGAGATGTGTGTGGGAACCGAACTGCTGAAATACGACTCATGTGTCAAATGGATCGGGTTGTTAATTGAAATCTGTCTTGATTATTGTTATTGCGAGATCATATTTTATTCTCATCTCACTCTCTGTCTTTGTGTTAAACTGTATTAACAAATTATTGCGTGATTGTTTCGTTTTCAAAGAGCGTCTTTTTTTTTTTTCTTTTTTTTTATAATCCCGTGTTCTTTCCAAGACAAATGAAGGCAAATTGTTTCTGGAATGCTCGACAAAAGAAACACAAAAAGTCCAACAGTTCTACAACTGGTTTTCTGTTGTCTTCTTTGTTCACCAAACTGGTATTATGCTGCAGTGCAAAAAAAAATATTAACATCAAAGAAAATCCGCTAATAGAATATTAAAATATCGCTAAACTGGATGTATGATTCCATGTAATGAACATCCAACCCCGTTTGTAATCCAGGTCCAGAAGATCATCATCATCAAGTGACCTGCCGGCTGGCGTAGGCGTTCATGGTTCTCCACAGATCTCGGTCTTTGGTGTTCTGGGTCAACTCTGCTGATGATATTCCTCCATGCCACCGTCTCAATCCGTCCAGCAATATTTCTTTTGGTCTGCCTCTGCCTCTCTTTCCCTCGATATTTCCAGTTGTCACGATGTTTTCCAATGCCTCTCTTCTCATCACATGACCAAAGAAAGCTGTTTGTCTCTTTCTTTTTGTTGTATATAGTTTTCTAGTTTCATTAGCCTCTTTCAGGCAATCGTACTCAAACAGTCCAGAAGATAACCATAGCAATTAAACCCGGAAACATCCCACGCGTGTCACAACGGGCCACTAAGGAGGGTTGGTGTGAGACAGGTTACCACGTCCTTAGAAAACTTTGGCTGCAATTTCCAAACATTCATGAACAGATCTGCACAAGGCGTTGTATCAGCTGGTTGTTGGTCTATGCTTCTTCGTTTGTTTGTTTTTTTTTAAATGTAAGGCCTAAGGAAAAGAAAGAAAGAAAGAAAGAAAGAAAGAAAGAAAGAAAGAAAGAAAGAAAGAAAGAAAGAAAGAAAGAAAGAAAGAAAGAAAGAAAAAGCAGACAGACAGACAGACAGACAGACAGGAAGGAAGGAAGGAAGGAAGGAAGAAAGAAAGAAAGAAAGAAAGAAAGAAAGAAAGAAAGAAAGAAAGAAAGAAAGAAAGAAAGAAAGAAAGAAAGAAAGAAAGAAAGAAAGAAAGAAAGAAAAATGTTACCTTACTTTGTTTGCTGGGTTTGTGCTATGACCTTAAAGACCACACGCGAACTTCTTGAAGATTTTATAATCCTCCCTTAGAATAATTGATCTGGATTACAGCACGCCTATTCTTCGTTATCCAGATCCAGGAATACTGGATTATTACTGGATACACTTCACTAAAATAGAGAAAGTACAAAGCCAACAATACAATACCTTTCTTTATAGCAAACACGTGTAAAGACATTGAAACATGTTGTCTCATTTATAAACGTAAAGGGGCTCTTCTCTCTTCTTGACGCCAATTGGACATATGGTGCTTGTCCTATACCCGTATTGACCAATCGGCACTGGATGTCTGATGTGGCAATACCACGCCGGCCGCCGTTACTTCCCCGATAATTTTCTGGTGTACATTTGTATGCTGGATCTACCTGAGTTTTCTCATAACAGGAAAGACATGTTTTGCAAATACAAGTCGTGTACATTTCATAGATAAACAGTTTAGAATTATATGTAAGGTAGAAACTGCCCTTGCCTATTTTCTATACATTTAGAAACTCAGCTTCCTATATTGTGAAGTTTTGTTGTTTTTTTTTTTTTGTTGTTTGTTTTTTTTTGTAATCATTATTTTCTTCTTCTTCTTTCTTTCTTTTTTAAGCATTACCTGTTATTGCTTCCACTATCAGGTTCTTCTATTTAACATGAAATTGGAACTTATTATCAAGTGTAGGAAGGCACAAAGTTTGTGTAAATTACCAGAAAGACATGAATCGTGTAGTCCAACCCACCAAGAATTTAAAAGAGGTGCCAATAAAAGAAATTTGCTGTTGCCGATCTTATATCGGAGTGCGAAAACAAGACCAGATATAACAAAGAAACTCGACAGGTGAATAAAAAATGCACGGACAAAGACGATCGTTTCCACCGAAGTTTTTATCAAGGGGACAACAAGAACACCACTATTTAAAATATATAAAAGAACAACACAACAGTGAACTTCTCAGAGCGCTTGTCCGATTCGGTAAAATGAAAACTGACAACTGCACACGGACATATCGAACACGATAGTGTTGTTTTAAATAGGTAGTTGTAAATTGGAAGGGAAAGAAAGGAAGCGAAATATGGAAAATAAAGAATTTTTTACAAAATTCTTAGACATGTAAATTTTTTTTTTTTTTTTGCACTCACTCGCTTTGAACTAAAGAGTATTCCATACAAGTACTTCTAGTACACTGGGCTAATTTTTTGCGTGTGGATTAACTTTCCCTATTACCAGTGTTCCTCGCCATCAGGCGAACCCACTCCGACTTCCGAAATGCTTGTAATTTACGTCCACAAGCCTTGACGAGAAGTCAACTAAACGTTGTATTTGTTGAACTTGCTACCTCGGCTTCAGCGCAACTGATATTTAAGAACGAGCGCTCTTATAAATTCGGTCATGCTGACTTCGATGTTTTAAGCATTTAAAAATAGAGGCTTGTTAGCTTTCTCTTGTGTAGCCTGTCTCCTGAAGAAGCATATTCCATTTATAAGGCAGAAGGGTTTCAGTTGATATCACATTATACACACCGAGTATATAGTTCTGTGTGTATACTGAAGTATACAAAAGCAACCTCATCCGACAAACAGAGCGAAACCAATAAAACCAGTATGAATTAGGACTAACAGTCCACACAACCACGGATCTCAACAATAACCACAGCTGAGGAGGCAGGTTTAACGAGACCGAATTTGGAATTTTTTTTTTTTTTTTTCAAAAATTGGAATTGGAATTGAACTATACGTCAGCCTGACTGTGGGGATTACTGCGCTTGAGCTTACACTTCCGGTGTGCTGAGGGTTGGTTACTTGGTTCCCTCTCTGCACCGGTCAATTGGACTTAACTTTGAATTCTCGTTCAGCAAACAATGGCAGACGACTTTAAGTAAACTTACTTAGCAAATAAACTTGGGGTTGGTGTTGATCGCAAGTCTGCAAAGGATATGCAACAGTTACATATATATATATATATGTGTGTGTGTGTGTGTGTGTGTGTGTGTGTGTGTGTGTCTTCTATTTACACACCAAATCACCTATCTTTCTGTCTATCTATCTGTCTGTATACCTACTTACCTATCTGTCTGTCTGCTTGCCTGTCTGTCTGTCTACTTACCTATCTGCCTGTCTGCTTGCCTGTCTGTCTGTCTACTTACCTATCTGTATATTTTCCATGCGTTCCAATGCAAATTGTTCTGTTGGTGTCTAAAATTAGCTTCATAACTGATGTATGAATTAAATAATGTATGAGAGCAAAGAAATCAGAAGTGCAGAATATCAGACGGGACTGCGTGCCAACATTTTAACCCTTTGAAAATAAAGCGTGTTCGTTCGTTCCTTCGTTTGTTCTGTCTGTCTTTCTGTCTGTCTGTCTGTCGATCCGTCCGTCCGTCCGTCCGTCCGTCCGCCCGCCCGCCCGCCCGCCCGTCAGTCCGTCCGTCCGCCTGTCTGTCTGTCTGTCTGCCTCCCTGCCTGCCTGCCTGTCTGTCTGTCTGTCTGTCTGTCCGTCCGTCCGTCTGTCTGTCTGTCTGTCTGTCTGTCTGTCTGTCTGTCTGTCTGTCTGTCCGTCCGTCCGTCCGTCTGTCTGTCTGTCTGTCTGTCTGTCTGTCTGTCTAATATATGTAACATATTTTCTCTGTTTCTTAACCGTGCCTAATAATACTTTAATATATATATATATACAGTATTCACAATGACCTACATGAACTCTTTTGTCTCGTTTCAGCTGGAAAGACATCCGAATTCTCCAACTCGGGCTACAGCTCTGCCAACCAGCCATCACACGTTACCAACGGCACAACCGGCGTGGGAGGAGCCGGTTCGGGTCGCACAAACTTTACAAACAAACAGTTAACCGAACTCGAGAAAGAATTCCATTTTAACAAATACCTGACGCGGGCCAGACGTATTGAAATTGCCGCGGCCCTGGGTCTCAATGAAACACAGGTGAAAATTTGGTTCCAGAACCGGCGGATGAAGCAGAAGAAAAGGATGCGGGAAATTCAGTTTGAGAAGATCAACGGAGAGTCTTGTCAGCTCGGCCTGGAGGGGCTCACGGTGCCAAATCTGGCGCTATGTCATGACACTAGGTAATCGTCGCTTGTCATTGTGAACCTCCTGTGGCAGAAGAGTTCTTAAGAGAGTGGGGATTTCCAGAGACATCTTGTGGTTCTTACGGGAGTGCAAAGATGTGCAAAGCGCAGGTGGGTTAACGGCAGGTGGGTTTAAGACATGTGTGCAAATGACACTCGTGGGGATTTGACTTTCAGAAGTGATACTCGATAATCCCCTTTCGTCGTTATTGAAATTCTTCTTGTGCACGTATGAGTGTGATTTTCAGAAACATCATGTGGTTTTTGCGTGCGTGGAAAGATGTGCAAGGCACAGGTGGATTTAAGAGAGTGGGTTAAAGACATACGTGCAAACAACATTTGTATTCAGATGTGACTTTAAGAAGTGATACTGAATTGTCCCCACTCGTCGCTATTGGCCTCCTGTGTGTGCACGCGTGTGTGAGTTCCAAAAATATCATGTGGTTCTGACAGGTATGAACAGAAGAATGTCCATCGTACAGGTGTGTAAAGGACAGGTATTAAACATGACAGCGTGTGAATAATTTGGATCTAATCTTCACTCATCGTTAGGGGCTTTGTGTTTTAGACTCATTCTTAAGAATGTGTCTTTACACATGTTAAGTAAAGACTCTTTTCACACACCTACAGGCTCAATGGGCATATTGTGTTTGACCTACATTTCCCGGGAAGGTTAACCCGGTCAACAAATGTCTGAAGAAGTCGGATGTGTCGGCAGAAAGGCGGAAATATCGCAGGTCTGCTTGCTATAGGGTGTATTTTTAATGACTGTGCAGTGTTTGAAAATATTACCGGTCCAAGTTTTGTTTTCACCCTCTGTAAAATTCATGCAACATAATAGGTAAATACAAGACTTGAACCAGCAATATTTTCAAACACTGCACAGTCATTAAAAATACACCCTGTATAAAGAGGCACAACGTGAGTACGTCCAAACCAAACATTCCGGACGAACGAAGAAGAGGAAGAAGACCCAAACTTCTAAAGACAAATGGGAACTCGGTAGGTGAAGTGGACAATATCTCGCCGGCCGCCTTTACTTCAGAAAACACTTCCTGGGACCCGTGGGTCGACCTGGCAGCTCTGGTCAGTTTTACAAATCTGCCTCGATGCAGATTCGAAATTATAACCACTGGGCCGGTGGACTAGGGTCTAGCCACTGCGCTTTCGCGATCCCCAGAGTGTGCCCGTGGACTCCAGAAACATCGTGTTTCTTACACAAGGCAACATACAGGTATGTGTAAAGGACAGATGTGGTTCTTGCTGTTAGCCCCTCCAGGCCGAGTTAATGAAAGAAATAAAAATGAGGCAAGTTAAATATTTTGGCGACATTAAAAGACATAATACTCTTATAAAAGCCATACTGGAGGGCAAGGTTGAGGGCAAGCGAGCAAGAGGTAGACAACGATACAAATGGGAAGATAACATCAAGAGATGGACGAACATCAGCCTGACAGAATGTACAATCAAGGCGAGAGACAGACAGTGTTGAAGATCCATTGCAGCCAACCTTCATTGTGGAGACGGCACCTGATTGAATTATTGGAATGGCAGGTTTATGTAAAGGACAAGTGTGTGCAAATTACAGGTATAAGTAATGGGCAGGTGTATGTAAAGCAGGTGTATGTAAATGACTGGTGTGTGTAAAGCAGAGATATATGTAAAGGGCACGCGTGTGTGTGTGAAGGACAGATGTGCGCAAAGGAAAGATGTATGTAAAGGGCAGGTGTGTGTAAAGAATAGATATGTGTAAAGGACTTGTGTGTGTGTGTGTGTGTGTGTGTGTGTGTGTGTGTGTGTGTGTGTGTGTGTGTGTGTAAAGGACAGGTGTGTTACAGACAGCTGTATAAATAGACTGTCAGTAAGAGTTGGTGCGGCGCAGGCAATTATTCTCAACTCTTATTCTATGATCGAATAAAAGCGAGATTACAAGATATTCTTTGCATTTATTTTACGTGTATGAATATTGTTGTTGTCGTCGTCGTCGTTGTCGTTGTTTTTCACTCGTGTGTTTACAGGAAAGAACACCAAGGAAGGACATAAAGAGCAATGCAAATTTCTTGAAAGATGTTAATTCACGACGAGAACTGGCTACTCGTCATGAGAAGGGGAAATCTGGAGTCTGTCATCACAACGGGAAAGTTAAAGGGTAGGAGAAGCCGATGAAGACCAAAAGAAAAGACGATGTGCAATTTGGCACCATGGCAGGGAGAAACATCGGTATCAGAAATGATTGGTAGCACAAGAGACAGGAGGCCGTGGATAAACATGAACCCCAACGCTACACGGCATGGCCTATAGGGTACAGTGATACCCTTCCTGCACTGAATAGAAATGTTATGTTATGTTATGTTGCCAGTCTCCCTGGTCGAGGGGTTAGCAGCTTTCTCCGTAACACCGAATACTCTCGTGGTTGACGTGAGCGCCCGAGAATTGGAAGCGGTTCGAGTCGCGCCAGTGACCTATGAGAGTATGGAGCCGGTCGCTCAGAAAGCAATGGCAAACTACTGAGCGTAATCTTGCCAATAAATAAACAATCAGCTGAAAGATGTTGATGTTGACAGCGATGTCCTGTAAAGGATATGCAAAACATTTGTTATGTTATGTTATGTTATGTTATGTTGTGTTATGTTATGTTATGTCGAACGATGTCAATTGAGCATTCCCATAGTTGCATAGTCATCAGGTCCAGCAGTCATTGAAATGTATTTCAAACAAAAACAGGCAAAGAAAAGGGCATTCTCTTTATCCTTGTAATACAGAGAAAAGGCACACAAAAATAGCGCAACCCACCCCTAAGGCCAGCGAAACAATAGAATATGTACACAAGGGACATCCTCCGCGACTAGGGCGGCATTGGGTATATGATACTAACTCCATGTTATATAAGCCTTTCGTTACTCGGTGGGTGATGGGTTCAATACCACACCCCTGCATTTAGTAACAGTACAGGAATTGGGGAGACCCGGGTTCGAATCCTGTCCGGAAAGGTTAACCCGGTCAACGAATGCACTCAGAAGTCGGATATATCAGCATAATGGCGCAAGAAAGCAGCTCTGTTGTAAAAAGGCACAACGCAATCACGTCCGGGGAAAGACAATAACCTCACCGGATGAGCGCAGAAGAAGAAGAAGAAGAAGAAGAAGAAGAAGAAGAAGAAGAAGAAGAAGAAGAAGAAGAAGAAGAAGAAGAAGAAGAAGAAGAAGAAGAAGAAGAAGAAGAAGAAGAAGAAGAAGAAGAAGAAGAAGAAGAAGAAGAAGAAGAAGAAGAAGAAGAAGAAGAAGAAGAAGAAGAAGAAGAAGAAGAAGAAGAAGAAGAAGAAGAAGAAGAAGAAGAAGAAGAAGAAGAACGAACGAACGAACGAACGAACGAACGAACGGACGGACTTTATTTTAAAAGGGTAACAAATTAGGCACGCAGGCCCTTCTTACATTCGGCCCTTTCAATCACTCATCTTTCATTCATCACATGTGCATGTTACATTTACATAGAGGGAAAAAAAACGTCAAATGGATTTTGTAAGCATAAACAATGCATATTAAGCATGGAACATTCACATGGGGGAAGAAAACATTGTAAAATGAAAGTTGTAAACAAAAACAGTGCACATTGCAATGTTGTGAGACACATCCCCCATCCACCCACACATACCCCACCACACCAACACATCCCCCACCACACCCCACCCCACCCACACATACCTCCACGCACTCACACAGAATCAGGCAAACATACATGCCGCAACCCACCCACTGATCCCCCACCCACTCATACAACCCCCACCAATCTCACAACCGACACGCACACACCCACCCACATATTCTCCACCACCCACCCACACACCCGCAACCACCCAGCAAAACACACATCACAAAACCACACACACATACCCCCATCAACACACACATCCCGCACCTATCCACACATACATCCCGCACCCTCACAATTTTCCCCGCCCACCCACACACACATCAGCCAACCTACACCCAATCATCCCACCCAATATCCGCCACCTCTCAAATACACATCCCCCACCTATACACACATCCCCACCCACAGACACATCTCCCCACCTGCCCACAAATATCGCCAACCCAAAAACACACACCTCCCACCCACACACACCCCACCACCCACATATACCCCACCCACACACATCCGCCGCTCACACACATCTTCCCACAAACACACACATCCCCCAACCATATACTCATCCCTCACACACATCCACCCACTCACGTACTCATCCATCAACCACACACACCCACACATCACCCACCCGCCCATCAACACATGCATCTCTCATCTACCCTCCCACCTACACACACCACAACCACGCAGCCAAACACGCATCTCCCATCCTCACATACATCCTTAATCCACCTGCACATCCCACACCGCCCCCACCTCTCACACATCTCCCCTCCCCCAAAAAACTCCACCCATACACACATCCCCCCCCACACACACATCCCCCACACGCCTTCCTCAAACACATCCCCGGCAACACATCTCTCACCCACAACACATCTTCCCATCCACACATGCCCACCTACAAACATCCTCACCACCCACACATACATCCTCCACCCACTCACATTTACCCCATCCACAATCACACACTCCCACCCACATAGACATATCCCATTCACAGACACCCCCCCCCCCACACTCAACCCCCACACCTATTACACACCCATCCCCCAACCTACACAATCTCCTACACACCCATTCACAGACCCAAATACACATTGTCTACCCACACCCCCCAACCCACCAACACCCACATACTTCCAATAATCCTCCCAAATATCCCCCCACACACACACGCGCGCGTGCGCGAGCACGCACACGCACACATACATCCCCCACCGACTACACATCCCTTCACTCATCCACACATCACCCATCAACCCATACACATCCCCCACACACAACCCCTCAACACATACATTCCCCACACACACACACACACACACACACACACACACACATCCTTCACATACACACCCACACAAACATCCTCACATCTAGACACATACATGATGCCTCACATGATCACTGAAAATAATAAGAACAAACTCCCACACTTTTCACAAAGTTGAGACACTGACGATTGTCGTGAGCATTCTCGCAAAAATTGTAAGAAGTGGAGAAAAAATTGTACATATACATTGTGTAGCGTAAAAATTAGTGATGCAATTCAACTCTCTCTCTCTCTCTCTCTCTCTCTCTCTCTCTCTCTCTCTTTCTCTCTCTCTCTCTTTCTCTCTCTCTCTTTTCTCTCTCTCACTCACTCTCTCTCTCTCTTCCCTCCCTCTCTCTCTCTCTCTCTCCCACTCACTAACTCTCTCTTTCACATCACAGTAATGTTATATTATACATGATAAAATCAAGTGGCATACACAATGATAATATGAAAGATGAGAATACACAAAAAAAATATGGAATGGCATGTTACTGGACAATCAAGTGGCATACAAAATGATACCTCGTAATATGAAAGATGAGAATGCATAAAAAATATGGAATAGCATGTTACATGACATGCGTGCGCTCTACTCTCTCTCTCTCTCTCTCTCTCTCTCTCTCTCTCTCTCTCTCTCTCTCTCACTCCCTCTCTCTCTCTCTATCTCTCTCTCTCCTCTTGTTTTTTACATACACACTCTAACACTCATTCTTTCTTTCTCTCTCTCTCTCTCCTCTCTCTCTCTATCTCTCTCTATCTCTCTCTCTCTCTTCTCTTCTCTTCTCTTCTCTCACACACACACGTACACACACACACACCACCACACACCATACACACGCAAATACACACGTATAACCACGCACATAGACACAGCTACACACATCCACATACTTACGCACACTTACTCACATAAAACACGAATACACACTCCCTCGCTTAAACTGCATACATGCACACTTACACACACAGACATATACACATACATACACGAGCACACACACACATACATACACACATACATACACACATATACACGCGCACATACATATAAACACATATAAAAGCACATGAACGCACACCTTAACATACGTACAGACATACACACACAGAGGCACACACAGATACACACATGTGCACACACATATACACCCATACACACATACAGACATGCACACACACACATACATGTACACATATAAACACACACACATAGTCACACATAGACACACCCATCCATCCACACACATACATGCTGCCTCACATAATCACTAAAACTAATATGAATAAACTCCAACAGTTTTCACACGTACACACTGTCGACTATCGTGAGCATCCTCACAAGAACATTCAAAATTTGGAAAAAGTGGGAAAATATGGAAAATGGTGATAAATATATGGTATAATTTGTGTAACGTAAAAATAAAATAGTGGTCCAATCCAGAAAGATAATTCCTGGAATTGACATAAACATGATGAAATAAGCAGTGCATGTTAAATTCAATTGGCATTAAAAATGCTAATATGAAAGATGGGGATAAAGAAAAAATTATGGCATAATGATATGCTTGCGCTCCTCTCTCTCTCTCTCTCTCTCTCTCTCTCTCTCTCTCTCTCTC
>OY992883.1:106430501-106443001 GCA_963921405.1 Cepaea hortensis
GTGTCTGCGAAGAATTCTTGGTATTAAGTGGCAAGACAAAATCACAAATATTGAAGTATTGGAAATATCAGGTTGTGTGACAGTTTATTCCATGTTCAGTCTTCGTAGACTTAGATGGATAGGACATCTTAGGAGGATGGATGATGGTAGAATACCAAAGGATATCTTTTTTGGTGAATTACAGATGGGTAAGAGATCTCAGGGTCGGCCTCTACTACGATACAAAGATGTGTGTAAGCGGGACATGATTGATACAGGCATTGATAATGCACATTGGGAGCAAGTCGCCGCTGAACGTGTTGCATGGAGGGCAAATATCAGAAATGGAATAAAGTCAAAGGAGAAAATTATGGCAGAAAAGTCACACACCAAGCGTTTGAGACGTAAGATGGTGCATGATGGTGGAAATGACCACGCGTTCAGATGCAACCACTGTGAACGGACATTTACAGCGCAAATTGGCCTTATCAGTCACACTCGCTACCGCCATAGTTAAAAGTTATTATACCTTTTTAAAGCACAAACTATCGTCTAACAAGACGGCAAGGTGCCAATGGGTGGGTAGGTAGGCAGGCAAGTAGGTACATATGAATGAACGTAGGTTTGTAGGCAGGTGGCTAGGCACTCAGGTAGGTAGGTAGGTAAGTAGGTATGTAGTTACCAGGTAGGTCGGAAGGAGAACAGACAGACAATCACCCAGATAGATAGACGAACAGACGGATAGATTCGCTGAAAGACAGACAAAAATACCGTGAAATAGACAGACAGACAGACAGGTAACTAGCTAGCCAATACCTCTCTATTCATGTGAGATTTATCATCATCATGTGTCTCGCTGTTTAGCTAGTTGTTTTCTTGGTTGGTCGTGTGGCTGGCTGGTCGTGTGGTTGGTTGATCGTGTGGCTGGTTGGTCGTGTGGTTGGTTGTTCGTGTGGCTGCTGGTCGTGTGGATGGTTGTTAGTGTGGCTGGGTGGTCGTGTGGTTGGTTGATCGTGTGGCTGGTTGGTCGTGAGGCTGGCTGGTTGTGTGGCTGGTTGGTTGGTTATTCCTATGAAAGATTGAGCTATAACTCTTACCTCGATGTCTTGACTTTCAGGTTGTTGAACCTTGATAGGGATTTGCATCTATTAGGGTCAGGCTGGTGTGAGGAATGTCCTCCCAATCCGCTACTCGAGTATCATCTTCACGGGGACTATGTTACAGAACATCCATTACCCTCGCCAAAGTCATAAACCTGCAAGATGTGCAAGACGAGAAGCAACGGCGGATGTATGCAGGAAGTAATGGCAGATGTATCCAGGTGATGATGTTATCATTCAGCACAGCACTGGAGGTCAGCCTGCCCGAATGGATAGGAGCGCTTACTTTTAAACGTCCGGTGTGCTTATGCCGAGGTAGAGGGTTAAACCCCTACACCGGTCAGTTAGATAAACACGTTGACTTCTCGTCCTTGACTTTGGGACGTAAATTACTAGTACCTCTGAAGTCGGAGTGGGTTCACCTGAAGGCGCGGAACACTGGTAATAGTGAATGCTAATCCATCCCCACTCCAAAATCAGTCCAATGCACTTGAAGTAGTAGCACCTGTATGAACTACGTTTGAGTTCAAAGCAAGAACAGAAACAAAACAAGAGCACAGCATATATCCTGGCTAAGAACATCCATCCATCATGTGCCATGCCGGAAAGCGTGGGGTTGCCATCTCACTCGATCACCAGAGTCGTGGATCAGCTCCGTGTTTCTGTCTCGACCATGCCATGTGGCCAAGCCATCCAGGTACTTACTTTTTGGTCTTCCCCTTGGTCTCCTTCCTTCAATCTTGCCAGTCGTCACCAAGTTCTCCAATTCATTTCTTCTCATAACATGCCCAAAAAAATTTGACTGTCTACATCTAATGTCTCTAATCAGCTTACGATCTTCATTTGTTTCTTGAAGGACTTTTTCATTGGTTTTTCTGTCTGTCCATGGTATTCTTTGCATTTTCCTCAGAAAATGAACATACCTGGGTTGATTATGTTGCCTCCGCGGGTTTAGCGAATCTCATTGTCAATCCATGCAGATCAGTTTACTTCGACATCATCTTCGATGACCAAGAATTGTTTTATGTATTGTCCCGAGGTAGTTTGCTCCTTTGTATCTTTGATGTGACAGCGCCATCACATTTTATAGGCCGAGAGTGAGGAGGCATAGGTGATAAATCATTCCATTATTATTTAAGTTACGAGTCCAGGTGGTGAAGTTCTCTGATTAGGTCTGTGTAATTGTTCCGATTATGTAACGTGACAGGTCTTCCTCGTATTCATCTCTGTGTCTTCCTCTTGTTCTTAAACAGCATAGATGATAGTTTAAGTAATGGCCAATTGTGACGTTTATATACACAATCTGTGACTGAAGAAGATGATAGAAATGTGATCACAACGCTTGTCTTTCTATAAATAAGCAACTCAATAACAATGACAAAAACGGTGTTAGAAGTTATTAATGGAGCATCTAATGTTGCATATACGTACTCAGTATCCAGTTATCCAGGTCACAATGGAGAACAAAGGAAGGAAAGAATATCAAACCTTAATAAACACGGACTTCAATTACTCGTATAACCGACTCTGCAGATGCAGGTTGAAAGAGACTGCAATTTTATTTATTTATTTATTTCTTACATTTTGGATTGGATTTACGCGTGAGATATAGGCTGTTTATAGACTATACTAATGTATACATGTGAGACGTGGACTATATAGAGGCTATACTGTTGTGTACATGTGAGACGTGGACAATATAGAAACCGCACTGTTGTGTACATGTGAGACGTGGACTCTATAGAGACTATACTGCTGTGTGCATGTGAGATGTGGAGTATATAGAGACTAAATTGTTGTATCCTTGTGAGGCATGGACAATATAGAGACTATACTGTAATATACATGTGAGACGTGGACTATATAGAGACTATACTGTTGTATACACGTGAGACGTGTACTAAATAGAGACTATACTGTTGTATATATGTGAGACGGGGACATTATAGAGACTATAATGTTGTATACACGTGAGACGTGTACTAAATAGAGACTATACTGTTGTATACATGTGAGACGTGGACATTATAGAGACTATAATGTTGTATACATGTGAGACGTGGACTATATAGAGACTATACTTTTGTGTGCATGTGAGACGTGGATTATATAGAGACTATACTGTTGTATACATGTGAGACGTGCACTATATAGAGAGTTTACTGTTGTGTGCATGTAAGACGTGGATTATATAGAGACTAGACTGTTGTATACATGTGAGACGTGCACTATATAGAGACTTTACTGTTGTGTGCATGTAAGACGTGGATTATATAGAGACTATACTGTTGTATGCATGTGAGACATGATGGGTGAAACACAGACCAGATTCGTGATGGGTGGAACACAGGCCAGATTCGAACCTTGTGGATCGTGTGAGATGATGCATCACTCTCACATACACGTGTCAGTATGTCATATGATAATAATGGAGACTGCGAAGGCGTTGATAATGATGATGATGATGGCTGTAATGATGATGATGGCGACGACGATGATGATGATGGCGATTATGATGGTGGGGATGACGATAATGCCATTGATGATAATGATGACTGCGATTATGATAATGATACTGATGACGATGACGATGACGATGATGATGATGATGATGATGATGATGATGATGATGATGACGATGATGATGACGATGATGATGATGATGATGATGATGATGATGATGATGATGATGATGATGATGATGATGATGATGATGATGATGATGATGATGATGACGATGAGGATGATGATGATGATGATGATGATGATGACGACGACGACGATGAGGATGATAATGACGATTTATATCAAGTTAGGAAATATCGTTTTTTTTCTTCTTCTTTCTTCAGACTCTCGCCATCTTTATCCTATTTTTCTCTCACACATCAATGAAGTGCATTACACGGTGAGGACTTTCTCACAGTCTAGATAAGGTACCACGCGTATCCCTCTCACAAAGACTATGCCTCTTCTACCCCCTCGACCCCGAAGCAGCTGAAACACTGACTAGCCCCGAAAACAATTGTCGAATTGCCGGCAGTCACAGTCGATTAACGGAGAATAGCTCAAACGGGCCCAGCTTTGAAATGTCAGAAAACTTGACCAGTGGCCGAAGGCGGTCATTACAGGCTGACCGAGATGACGAAGTGGCTCCAGGTCACAGATCACATTACCCGGAAATCATAACACTGGGAGACACTAATGGCGATCTCGGGGCGATGGTTCAGCTTACGTGCTGGAGTATTGCAGTACAAGCTTGCCACGAGTCTAGACTTGATCTCATTTGGTCAGATGTAATGGCAGGAAACCATATGTAATCGATGTATTATGTATCCCCAAGTTTTATATTTGCTGTTAACTCTTTTTGGTTCAGAGAAATAATAATTGTTTTGTTTTTTTTGTTCTCTCGTCTTGAACTCAAGCGTAGTCCATACAGGTGCCTTTACTTCTGGTGCACTGGATTAACTTTTGCGTGTGGGTTAGCTTTCCCTATTACAGTGTCTCTCGCCATCAGGCGATCCCACTCCAACTTCAGAGGTATTTGTAATTTACGTCCCTAAGTCAAGGACGAGAAGTCAACATCTTAGACCCTTTGCTATGTAAAATATATCCAATCTGGTGTACTATTAATAGGCATTACACTAGCGAAGTTGATAGCGAACTGGCAATGTTATGAGCACGTCGGGCACGAGTTCGACACCTGGTCCCGTCCCTTGTCCAAGCTAGGGAGAGACTGACCACCAATTTCTCCTTGCCCTCAGGTCTACAAAATGTGATGACACTATTATACCACAAACTCATAGCAGGAAACAACGGGACAATTTTGTCTTTGGTTGTTTTATTTTGTTTTTAAACTTGTACCATTAATGTAAATTGTTCCGTTATCTAGTGTTATCCGTTATATTTGCTTCTTACCTCTTGCATACTACCAGTGGCAATCAATGTCCATGATTTATTTCTCTTGATTTACATTGTGTCTTTGAATCCCTGAAGGAACACACGTCGTTCGATTCACGGCTACCTGGATGCCGTTTGGCACCGGCTGACCTTTTCAAGCTACCTAATCTGCCATAATCAATCAATCATTTAATTAATAAATCAATAAGTCACGTTAAAAAAAAAGTACAGGACCCGCTTACGTACCGTAAGACATTGAGTATTTGATGCATATTTATATAGACCAATGGTCACTCGATGAGCTGTCTGGACAATATCCCACCGGTCATCTCCCCTTTCCTCGATTTTTCCTTGTACCTATTTTAGACTTGGTCGATCTGACCAGCCAGATTCGCTTGACAAAATTCGTTTCCATTGGGATTCTAACTAGAGAACCGACTGGCAGGCACGCTTGCCCCACGAGTCGCTACCGCGAGCCCCACTCAATCACGTACCGCCTCCATAACGACGGTTAGCTGCAATTGATTTCCAACAACGGGGGATCCAAACACTGGTAACAGACTGAAAAAACGTGGGTTCGTAAATCCCTTGGTGTTAGTTTCCCACGTGTATCGCTGTATACCTCTTGACCGCCTGCCTTCAACTGTTGTCGCCAGCATAGCTTTCTTGATGTAGGCACATTAGTTTGATTAATGTCTGTTTATTTCTCCCATCAGCTCTGTTTTTATTTCTATCGTCTCTGAGACATATACTTTTGTGTCCTTTCGTGTCCATGAATCTCTAATGCTCTTCCCAGAGCATCCCCACATTAGTGGACCCCCAATCTGGAGTACATGAATAACGTCTCTAAGACATCTCTAAGACCAGGGAAGAAGATGCCTGACAGTTCAACATCATTGCATGGAGGAACATCTTTAGATAGAAAGTTATGGACAGACAATCTCCAAAGCCAGATGATATGGACTATAGACAGATGTCCATCTCTTGGACCAGGGAAGAAGATGCTCGACAGATTAACATAATTGCACGGAGGAAGATCTTTAGACATAAGGTTATGGACAAACATGATCCCCAACGCCATACGACATGGAGTATAGACAGATGCCCATCTCTTGGCAGCAGCGGTTGTGCTGTGGAGAGAACGCCTGCCTATATGCACGGTAGATATTTATTCGAATCACCATCTATACGGAGATTGTGTTCACCAAGCATACACTTATATTCCAATCACCGTCTATCCACGGAGATTGTGTTCACCAAGCATACACTTATATTCCAATCACCATCTATACGGAGATTGTGTTTACCAAGCAAACACTTATATCAGAAAACGTTCGTGAAATAAAGGCGGCCTACGTAATGTAGGCGACACCACCTGTCACGTGCCAATTGATCAATGAAATATGCGGATAGCACCATATACCTAATACGTCTTAAGAAGTAGAACCTTGGTCCTTATTTACTTTAATAAATTCATCTATTGACGATATTGGCTTATTTATACCATCGTTCTCTCTTATTCGATTGTCGGCAGCTTGTCATTCTATCGTCATCCTTATTATAAGCTAATAGAATGTTATGTTTCTTAACTCTATTCGGGACGCAGTGGTGTTTCCAAGGCACCAGGGCCAGGTTCTATACTGGCCAAGACCTACTGACACGTCCTAGTCGCACGTCCTGGGCAACAGGTCCCTTCGGGGTCCTGGCTAACGTAGCAGGATCGCTGATTCTTCCGAAGTCGGAGAGTATCTGCCTTCACGGTGAGGAACCACCAGTCTGCACACCAATAAGCCAAACATGGGACAACGGATACTCACGCAAACCTCAGGTCCTGTATGACATCACACTGATGGTGGGCAATAGGATGTCACCATCCGACATACAGGACTTCACGCTGGAGTTCACAGCCAACGAACGCAAGCAAGTTAACTCTATTCGATTGTCAGCAGCTTTTTATTCTATCGTCATCCTTATCAGAATGTTATGTTTCTTATCTCTATTCGATTGTCGGCAGCTTTTCATTCTATCGTCATCTTTATAAGAATGTTATGTTTCTTATCTCTATTCGATTGTCGGCAGCTTTTTGTTTTATCGTCGTCTTTATAAGAACGTAATGTCACTTAACTCGTAAAGGTCCTTATGCCAGCATCTGTGACCAACATTTTATACTATTCACCGTGGATAAATTCTACTGAACGTTTGTTTTACCTAAGCCATAGTATACAGATTGCCACCAGGGAGGCGATGCCATCAAAAGAATCAAAAGATGACTGCGAATCTGCCACATTGACCAGGCTGCAAGAAGTTTGATATACATCCTTTACAGTACGTCGTAGTTAACTTCAGCATTTTTGCCGTTGTGATTTCTCGACAAGTTTAGGTTCAGTAGTTCTGAACGCAAGGCGGTCTGTGCTAGAAGGTCAAGTGAACAAGGGCGAGGCCAGACAGTAGAACTATGGAAGGAGTTATCAAATAATTGTCACACAACAGAGAACTGGTGTGTCGTCGATGGACACGCTGTGGGAGATACTCAAGAGGTGAGCCGAGCTCTTATAGACTGAATGGACCGATGTGCAATGGGGATATTCTGACGACTAACTACGTTATAAATTGTAAATAACCCGTTTGTTCATCGTCATCAAGTGCCCTGTCAGCTGGCGTAGGCGTTCATGTCTCCCCATAGATCTCGGTCTTTGGTGTTCTGTATCCTCTGCTGATGATATCCCTCCATTCCACCGTCTCAATCCATCCAGCATCATTTCTCTTGGTCTGCCTCTGCCTTTCTTCCCCTCGATCTTTCCAGTTGTCACGATGTCCTCAAATGTCTCTCTTCTCACCACATGACCAAAGAATGATGTTTGTCTCTTTCTTATTGCTGTAATTAATGTTCTAGTTTCATTAGCCTCTTTCAGGCAGTCATTGTTAGTTGCCTTTATTTAACCACTTGTAATATCACTAAAGCTTTGGGAAACGGGTGCGTTAGTGTAGAGGTTAGAAAATTGCTCTGACAATCTCAAGAGCCCGGTCCAGCACGGATTCTATGTCTACTCTCCACGTTCCCTACGTGAGGGAAAGACCAGCCAACTATTCCTCCGCGCATTCAGGTCTTCAAAATGTGATAGCCTTAACACTTCACAGACCAAAAGCAAGTTCCTGCTTCGGGGCTGTTCTTTATCTTGAACCAGTCATTCGTGTTTTTCAACAGTTAAAAATAATATGACAGTGCTATCAACGCAAGTTAACTTTGTATGAAAACACACATTATGTTGAAAGAAAATATGCGTATTTGGGGCTCTAAATTTAATCAAAGCGACACTAAGCGGACACAAGTTATGGCCGCGGCTGGGAAAGCTACTCCACGAGCGTGTTCCAGTAATAATCGTCCTGTCCATTCGCCCTTGGCAGTGTCGGTTCTCTTAGTGAGATCGCTTTACTCGTCCACATGCAAAACGGCGTCTGCGTGCGGCTCCGAGGAGAGAAAATGGACAGTGGAAAGCGGGAGAGCCACTTGGTCAATTAACGGTTAGGGGGTTTAAGTGCGGCTCTTGGCCCGGCACAAAATGGATGAGATAATAGAGAATTACGGGTCCTCACACGCAAACTGCTCATTAGGATAGCCAGACTAGACAAGCAAAGACAACTCGGATTTTACCGGATATTTGGATGCTAAACAGAAAGACGACGTCATTTCCGTCCGCCATCCTGTCCAAGCCGTTTTCAATATTACAAGGATAAAATGGCGTATTCTTGCAGGCGTTTGCCACGTGTCGGTTTAAATCCTGCTTGTAAATGACAACAGTGGACTAGCCACTTTACGATAAAGGCAATTTTGGGCTTCCTCAAGCAACATGCAATGGAGTAGGCGATAATGCCTCTCTACAAACCTAGGTCACCAATTCCGTTAACTCAATCGATAGCGAATAATTGTTGCCCTTAATGGATGTTTTTCTTCGGACACCATTTTTATCGGCATAGATCAGTTGCACGTGTTAGCCTGGTCCGAACTACACACGAGGATATGTAGTATTGGTGGAATCACACCACCGAGAATATTAAGTTCAATAGTTTGAAATGCAATTATTTATTACTTGTAATTCTTTCTCCAGAAACATTCTTCTTCTGCTATTTATTCCTGAATGGGCCACAGATCCTCAGCTAAACCACGCCTTGTCGTCCTATCTATCGCTTTCTTCTGCAACTCCCTCCGTCTCCTCCGAATATTATTAATGTGTCTGTAATTATACCCTTCTTGTGTTTTTAGGTTTCCACTTTTTTCTTCTTTTTTTTTGCCGTGGGTGTTCCAGACAAGAGAGGGTCTAGTTATACTGTCCTCAGGTTTTTTCAGTATGTGTCCTATCTTGTGGGTTCCAGATAAGAGAGTATCTAGTTATATTGTCCTCATGTTTTCTCAGTGTGTGTCCTATCTTGTGGGTTCCAGATAAGAGAGTATCTAGTTATATTGTCCTCATGTTTTCTCAGTGTGTGTCCTATCTTGTGGGTTCCAGACAAGAGAGTGTCTAGTTATATTGTCCTCAGGTTTTCTCAGTGTGTGTTCTATCTTGTGGGTTCCAGACAAGAGAGTGTCTAGTTATAATGTCCTCAGGTTTTCTCAGTGTGTGTTCTATTTTGTGGGTTCCAGACAAGAGAGTGTCTAGTTACATTGTCCTCAGGTTTTCTCAGTGTGTGTTCTGTCTTGTGGGTTCCAGACAAGAGAGTGTCTAGTTATATTGTCCTCAGGTTTTCTCAGTGTGTGTCCTATCTTGTGGGTTCCAGACAAGACATTGTCTAGTTATATTACCCTCAGGTTTTCTCAGTGTGTGTTCTATCTTGTGGGTTTCAGACAAGAGATTGTCTAGTTATATTGTCCTAAGGTTTTCTCAGTGTGTGTTCTGTCTTGTGGGTTCCAGACAAGAGAGTGTCTAGTTATATTGTCATCATGTTTTCTCAGTGTGTGTCCTATCTTGTGGGTTTCATACAAGAGAGTGTCCAGTTATATTGTCCTCAGGTTTTCTCAGTGTGTGTTCTATCTTGTGGGTTCCAGACAAGAGAGTGTCTAGTTATATTGTCCTCAGGTTTTCTCAGTGTGTGTTCTATCTTGTGGGTTCCAGACAAGAGAGTGTCTAGTTATATTGTCCTCATGTTTTCTCAGTGTGTGTTCTATCTTGTGGGTTCCAGAAAAGAGAGTGTCTAGTTATATTGTCCTCAGGTTTTCTCAGTGTGTGTTCTATCTTGTGGGTTCCAGTCCTGAGAGTGTCTAGTTATATTGTCCTCAGGTTTTCTCAGTGTGTGTTCTATCTTGTGGGTTTCAGACAAGAGAGTGTCTAGTTATATTGTCCTCAGGTTTTCTCAGTGTGTCTTCTATCTTGTGGGTTCCAGACAAGAGAGTGTCTAGTTATATTGTCCTCATGTTTTCTCAGTGTGTGTTCTATCTTGTGGGTTCCAGAAAAGAGAGTGTCTAGTTATATTGTCCTCAGGTTTTCTCAGTGTGTGCTCTACCTTGTGGGTTCCAGACAAGAGAGTGTCTAGTTATATTGTCCTCAGGTTTTCTCAGTGTGTGTTCTATCTTGTGGGTTCCAGACAAGAGAACGTCTAGTTATACCATCCTCAGGTTTTCTCAGTGTGTGTTCTACCTTGTGGGTTCCAGGCAAGAGAGTGTCTAGTTATATTGTCCTCAGGTTTTCTCAGTGTGTGTTCTATCTTGTAGATTTTAATCTCTATCATGTTCTCCCATTGTTTTCTACATTGCTTGGCAAGTGTGTTTATGGTTTCTGAAGTAAGGTTTCACAAGAGAGATACAAACACTTTCTACCTTTGTTTATTATATGTTTAATTTCGGTCCTATTTCCTTGTGACCGTGTCTTGTAATTTGGTTATGTTTATACTGGTTATACTTTAATTTAAAATATGTACCAAATATGCCTTGGGAAGTAAAGGCATCCAGTGTGTCACAGACGACACCACCCACCGCCAAGGTCTATAAAAGTATGGGTCTAGTTCCATGTGCCCAATGAGCTTTAATATCTGTAAAAATGTCCTTCATTTTTACTTTACTAATTTCTTATTTGCCGGTCTCCCTGGTCTAGAGTTTACACAACTTTCTCCGTAATCCCGTATACTCTCGTGAGTAACGTGACGTGAGCGTAATTTTGCCAAAACATCAACAATGAACTGAAAGCTGCTAATGTTGACAGCGATGTCCTGTAAAGGATATGCGAATAAAAACAACAACAACAAATTTTTATTTGCCTTTTCTTATACTTTAATTTTACTTTTCTCTTATACTTTAACTGCCATATGTATTTTCTAGCAGTCTCGGTGGCATTGTGATTAGTGAGGTAGAATGACGAGGCAATAGTCTGGATTCACTTCCTATCAGAGATAGAATCTTTTTTTTTTAAATATACGTCATCTCAGGGGTCAAAATTTTCAATCCCGCGTACCTCGTTCGAAACACAACTGCGACCGATTTAGAAGCAGAACACCTTGCGTTGGTTTCCCTACAATGGTATGTGTGCGGTCGTTCAGAAATCAATGGCAAACTACTGAACGTAAACTTGCCCACAAAATCGCAAGCAGCCAAACAACGTTGGGGTTGACTGCTACGCCCTGTAAAGAATATGCAGCTAACTTTAACAGGGGTCTAGTAAGGCTTAAGAAAATGGGTATCAGATAATTCCCATAATGTTCTTGGAATTGTCTGGGGCGGAAAGACGACGGGGAAGGGAAATGGCCACTCTCTTTATATACAGTGGCCCTTAATGTGTGAAAAGAGATCTGAGCGGTTGGAGGGTTTAATGCGCTTGCGTTTAAATTTCCAGTGCGCTGAAGGCGGGATAGTGGGTTCAACCCCTCCATCGGTCTGTTGGACTTCAGCGTTGACTTCGCGTTTCAAAGGTAGAGACAAAATACTGAATGTACATTGCCTAGAAACATCAACCTGAGGTTGGGGTTTTACAAGTATAGGTGGTTTCTAGTGTCTTTGTTTTCTAGTTTTGGTGGCTTTAATAACCGTGAAGTCACTTTGGCTGTCCTGGCTATGTCAGTCAACACCTTTCAGTATCTACGCTGAACACCTTTCAGCATCTACGCTAAACACCTTTCACCATCTACACTAAACACCCTTCAGCATCTACGCCAAACATCTTTCAGCATCTACGCTAAACACCATTCAGCACCTATGCTGAACTTGCAACGATACATATCAACAGTTATGAGACCAGAGACACTTTTAATCCCTTAATAATCAACAGAAATCCAATCCCGGAACTCGTATATGCAGATGACACATTTATCCTCTCAAACAGTGCTTGCAGATGGCACATTTATCCTCTCAAACAGGGCTTATAAATTAGAAAAGTTGATCATGTATGTCAAGAGACCCAATGGAAATACACATCATTATTTTTTTCTGGAGTAAAGACAAACAAAAAACAATGTCCACCGACGAAAGTAAATGCCAACCAAGGATAACAATTGATAATGAGGAAATTGAAGACGTCACAAACTGTGAATATGTTGGCTTTA
>OY992883.1:106448001-106453001 GCA_963921405.1 Cepaea hortensis
GATGATGATGATGATGATGATGATGATGATGATGATGATGATGATGATGATGATGATGATGCGTGTGATGATGAGTATTGGGATGATCTTTGTCAGAGGTTGGATATAACGCCTTGCAATCGTTCCAACAACTACATCAATTTTTTCACTGCCATTTATCCTAAGGCATTACAATCCCTTGGCTTACGTCGCCCAACGAGCTGTCTTTTACCCCCGTTATAACAAGGGAAATAACCGATGTTAACCACACACAAAAAAGCCAAAGGGAGATAACATTATCACAACACAGTTACTTGACGGATTCCAATTTATAAAATTTACCCGTGCTATCAGGACGATGTAGCCTAAAATGAGTACATATATAATGGCTGTCGGTGTGATACTGGCAACACCACCCACCAAATGCCGCTTTCTTTATAAATATGTGTCTAGCACCAATTGTTAAATGCGCGTGAAGCGCATGAAATTGTCCATTATTTTTATTTTACACTCAGTATGCCATATACAAGTTTAGTTCTGGTTCAATATCCCCAAATTTGCATTAATATTGCATCGGTCTCCTTTACTTCCCAAGACAGTTCTTAGTGCCCAATCTGAATCTGTAACCTCTCTCATTTCTATCACGTTGGGCATGGCCACTAGTCACACCACTCAACTTTTCATTGCTTACTTTGCTATTCACATTCCCGTGTATCGTTGTCATTTCAACATTTTTACATTGTCCACGGCTTTGACTATACTCCCTATATGCCATATACAAATATAGGCTTGGCATCAGATCCCAAATATGACACATACAACTATACGTTTGACACTATTTCTCAAATATGTCACATACAACTATACGTCTGGTACTATTTCTCAAATATGACACATACAACTATACGTCCGACACTATTTCTCAAATATGTCATATACTACTATATTTCGGGTACCTTATCTCAAAAATGTCATATACAACCTTACTTATAGCACCATGTCTCAAAGATATCACATACAACCTTACTTCAGGCACCATATCGCAAAAATGTCACGTTCAACCTTACTTCTGGCACCATGTCCTAAATATGTCGCATACAACTATTCGTCTGGCACTATATCTAACATATGTCCCATACAACTATACGTTCTATCCCATTTGAGTTGATCTTCTTTCCGCAGAGCGGCCTCCCAAAAGCGTCACACAGAGCACAACTCCGAAGCTCCAGGCCAGCGACGATCCCTAGAGGTCTCCGAAAGCAACTGAACTCACGAAGCGAATTCCGACGCCCCTCACCCTACCATAAAAAGTTATTTAGTTGCGTATCCTATACAGGAAGTCGCAGTCAACCCCAGCATCTTGTGGCTGTTTGCGATGCCTGGGCAAGTTTATGTTCAGTAGTTTATCATTGCTTTCTGAAGGATCGGAACTCACACCATTGTATGGAAACCAACGCAAGGCGGTCTGCTTCCAAATCACCCGCAGCTGTGTTTCGAACTCGGTATACGGGATTACAAACTGCATTCGTAACACCTTCGCCACAACGCCCCCCCCCCCTAAAAAAAACAGCCCAGATAAAAGCCAACAGTTAAAAACTCGGTAGTAGTTACAGCAGAAACCCTGTTTGTGTCTGTTTCTCCGAACTGTCGTCTGGTATGAAACCATACATTTTAGACCTGCACCTGTGACAGCTAACAAACGTACAAGTGTCACATGTCACTAACCTTGCCACTGACATCTTGTTCAGGCTCGTGTTAGTTTATTCTGTTGCGTTGTTCCATTTTCAGGTCACCTTCTTTGGACTTTTTTTTTTTCAACAATGCATGCACAGTTACGTAAATGTACCTGTTTCTTCAGTGTACCATTGTGCCGATAGTATTTATGATCGTAATGGACATCCGTATAGTTTTATGTATTTTATTTTTTATTTTTATTTATTTTATTTTTCCGGAATCTCCGTGGCGAAGTGGTCAAGCCGTTTGACTCGGGCTCCGAAGGTTGTGGGTTCGATTCCGGGCCGTGTGACTTCGGTTCACGAGTGACATTTTTCGGAGACTCGTGAGTGTCGTCGCTAGAGCTACGGTGTTTGTGCTTTGTGCGACGCTTTCCGCGCTACGGAAAGAGACCGAGTCATATGGGATAAAACCCAGTGCAATGAAGTCGACCCTGTCGACTTTTAAGCGACTTGCTTGTTTTGTTTTTTAATAGTTTTATTTAACGTTTTCATGAGTGTACAGAACCTAAAAATGATTGCGATGAACGTCTATAAGATTGTACTGGAAGTCTGTATCATTGTACTGGAAGTCTGTATGATTGTTCTCAATATATTTATAATTTATACAATTTTGTATGATTGGATATTAAAGAAGAATGATTGTACACGACGTCTCTATAATTGCAAACATTGTCTGTCTGATCGTCTTCAACAACCAATGTATAATTGTGTTAAACGTCTTAATAATTGTGTTAAACGTCATAATAGTTTTTTGTACTCAGTGTCTGTAAGATTGTCTTCAACCTTTGTATGATTTTTAAAGATTGAGCACAACCCACTACAAGCAACGCTGATCATATTCCGGTACGAACGTAAGGCCTTGTCCACGTCAGATTGGAAGCACTAGACTCGAGTTTCACACTCCAGTGATAATGAGTTCGATCCCGGGTCCAGTCAGGGATATGCATTACTGACGAGCTCAAAAGAGAGCGAAACTCGAGTCTAGTGCTTCCAATCTGACGTGGACAAGGCCTTACGTTCGTACCGGAATATGATCAGCGTTGCCTGTAGTGGGTTGTGCTCAATCTTTTAAATTTAAAACTTCAAATCCCGAAACAACCAAATAAATAAATCTGTATGATTGTAAAAAAAAATTTAATAATTGTAAGAAAATATATGTATGATTACAACAAACGAATGTATTATTGTGCACATGATCTGCATGGCTGGAACAATTGACTGTATGATTGTATCCGGCATATGTATGACTACAATACGTGAATGTATGATTGTATGCATTTTCTGTATGGTTGCAACAAATGAATATATGAATGTATCCAGTTTCTCTATGATTCCAACAAATGATTGTATAATTATACATAACGTATGTCTGAATGTGTTTAATTTATGTATGATTGCTTACAATGCATCTACGATTGTTAACAATTCCAATGTCATTCCTCTGTATGTGTTTGGGGCTGAAAACTCTGAGTAAATTATATGAACCCAAAACACAGAGAACACATGTGTTTAGAGTAACATCGCGCGTGTCACACCGCATCAGACAACACGATCATTCAAAACAATGTATTCTCTCCGTGAATTTAAAACACAGAATTCGCAAACAATATTTTGTACGATTTATTGCCTGGCATAATTCGCAACATCTCGTTCGGTGCATATCATTTGTTATATCCCGCGGTAAACTCAAATTTAACACGGACTTATATGAAATTGCCCTGGGAATAACAAATGCGCCCTCTAAAGGTACTGGAGTGTTTTGGTCATAGACCATAATTTTAGGAAGGGAAAATCCCAACTGCACCTCCTCGCGGTAGAGGATGGGAAACGCGTGGCTAACGCAGCTCTGGGGACCGAGTATCCACCGGAACAAGTGGATAACTCTGCAGCTGAGCACTCACTTGTCCTGAGTTGGAAATGACTGTCAAAGGCAGAGGTAAAAAACCACCATGTGGATGTGGAAGGACAGGGGAAACCACCACATTATCTTCCCAAGATTTCATGGCAACACAAATTTCAGAGATAGTGAACGACGTTAATGGGTGTCTTATGACATCCTCGTCCGGTAGGGACAGTCATGAGCCACAGGTGACACCAGACCGTCATCCAGCTACTGATAGCAACTTAACTAAATAAATTTAGAGTAGGAACATGGAATATTAGGACATTAAATGAGCTAGGAACGTTAAGCAATGTTCTAAGAGAAATGGAAAACATGAAAATGAATATACTAGGCATAAGTGAGATGAGATGGAAGGGATCTGGCAAAATTATAACCGACAAACACACAATAATTTATTCTGGAGGAGATACACGTGGAAAAGGTGTAGGAATAATATTTGATGGAAAAAAACACAGCCAAATCAATTAATTGATACTGGTGTATTTCAGATAGAGTTATAATGGTCAAAATCAAAGGCAAACCAATAGATATAAATATTATACAAGTATAAGCACCAACAACAAGCAGTAGTGATGAAGAAATACAACACTTTTACGATGAAGTAGAAATGGCGATAGCTCACACTGGATCATAAGAGATACAAATAATAGTAGGAGATTTTAATGCAAAAGGTAACGTGACGTTGCTCGAGAATCGGTAGCGGTTCTCTCCGCGTCGGTAACTTACGGGGTTTTGGGAGCCGGTCGCTCAGAAAGCAATGGCAAACTACTGAGCGTAATCTTGCCAAGAAATCCACAATCAGCTGAAAGATGCTGAGGTTGACAGCGATGTCATGTAAAGGATATGCGAAAAAAGGTAGGGAATTATGGTTTAGGCACAAGAAAGGAAAGAGGAGAGAAACTAATAGAATGGGCAAATATTAATGATATGATAATTGGAAACACATGGTTTAAACACCATGAAAGACGACTATGCACATGGAAAAGTCCTGATATGAAAATACGCAACCAAATTGACTACATACTTATTAATAAAAGATTTAGACAATGCCTGGTGCTGACTATAATAGTGATCATGTACCACTATGTGGACAAATAAAAGTAAGACTAAAGAGAGGGATAAAATGGTTAAGAACGTAAGACTTAATAAAGAGGTTCTGAAAGTATATTAAGAAATTCAAGAACAATACAGAGTGACTGTGAAAAGTAGGTATTATATAATAGCTAAAATACAGAGTATAAATGAACAATGAGAAATGTTAAGAGACTCCATTTATCAAACTAGCAAAGAAATATTACCGGAGAGAAGCCAAAAAGCTAAGAAAAAAAATGGATGAATGAAGAAACCTTAATGCTGATGGACAAAAGGAAACAGAATACAAA
>OY992883.1:106455501-106523001 GCA_963921405.1 Cepaea hortensis
ATCTCTTCTCCCTCTATAGCGAAGTAATGAGAGAGATCAAAGAGAAGCCGGGAATACTAATCGTAGGTTACAACATAAACAATGTACTCTATGAAGATGACACAGTGTTGGTGGCGGATAATGCAACAGACCTACAACAATTGTTGGACATTGTAGTAACAGAGAGTGCACAGAATGGACTCTTCTTGAATATCAAGAAAACAGTAACAACGGTGATATCAAAGAAAATGGTGACACCAAAATGTAACAAAGAAATACGAGAAGGAGAAATTCTTAACCATGTGGATAATTTTAAATACCTAGGGACATTTATAACATCAGATGGAAGATGTGCAACAGAGATTAATAGCAGAATAGGGCAGGCAAAAGCCGCATATAAGAAAATTAAGAGTATCTTATACAATAAGTCACTATCATTGTGCTAACAGCTTCGGGCCGAGGAGCGCAATTAGGAGGGTGCATGCCTTATCGTATTGCGAGGAAATGCAACCTAAAGACTAAATGACATGGCAGGGCAAACCAGGCCCTAAGCCTTGGTTGGCAACTGGTCTAGGATTGAAGCTCCGACAGGCGGACAGTTAGAGCATTGCTTTGCTGATCCGGCAGCTTCTGTAGATTGTCTTGTTCCAGACGTATTGATGTTACCTTTCCTCTGGAGTACACTAAACAGGCAGAGAGAGGAATCATGCTGCATGGGCAACACATGGTCTCTAAATTCAGCCCAGGCTTTGTGTCATGGAGAAGTGTAACTCCAATTTACAAACTATCGTCTGTCAAGACGGCAAGGTGCCAGTCAAGTCACTATCAATTAATGTAAGAAAGAGAGTGCTGAAATGCTATATAGAACCAGTGTTGCTGTATGGCAGCGAATCTTGGAATGTAAATGAACAAATTAGGAAGAACTTAGAAGCAACAGAGATGTGGTTTTTTAGACCAATGTTGCGAATTCCTTGGACTGCCAGAGTAACTAACAACGATTGCATGAAAGAGGCTAATGAAACTAGAACACTATATACAACAATAAGAAAGAGATAAACAGCTTTCTTTGGTCATGTGATGAGAAGACAGGCATTGGAGAACATCGTGACAAATGGAAAGATCGAGGGGAAGTGAGGCAGAGGGATACCAAGAGAAATGATGCTGGGCGGGTTGAGACGGTGGCATGGAGGAATATCATCAGCAGAGTTGATCCACAACACCAAAGACCGAGATCTGTGGAGAACCATGAACGCCTACGCCAGCTGGCTTGGCACTTGATGATGATGATGATGATGATGGTGATAACAAATGCTCCACATTCTACCAATACTTGTGACTATGTTTTTAATTGTTTCAGCTAAAGTATAATTCATTTATTCACTAAGAAGAAAAAATACCACTACAAATTATACAGGTAAACGTATTATTCTTAAAGAAAAGATTAGAACAAGAATCTATATAGCAAAGGAGGCCTTTTGCAAGATGGAAAACAAACTGTCCAATAACAAGATGTCTATTGCAACGAGGAAAAGGGTGTTGAAGTGCTACATAGAACCTGTGCTTTTGTATTGGTGTGAAGCGTGGACAATGAGCAGACAAGCTGAAAAACATCTAATAGCTGTGGAAATGTGGTTTCTGGGGAAAATGCAAAGAATACCATGGACAGACAAAAAAAACCAATGGCCAAGTCCTACAAGAAACAAATGAAAACCGTAAACTGATTAGATAAATAGGACGCAGACAGTCACAATGTTTCGGACACGTTATGAGAAGAAATAAACTGAAGAGCTTGTCGACAAATGGCAACATAGAGGGGGTACAGAACAAGGTAAATGGAAAGAGATGTAAATACCTGGATGGCTTGGCCACGTGGTATGGTCGAGACAAGATCACAGAGCTGATCCACGATTCTGATCCAAAAATCTGAGGATAAGTATCACAAGCATAACATACAGTCACTTACTGTGGGACCTGCCTTGTCTTACAGATGCGGAAACTGTGACAGAGATTATCACTATCGCATTGGACTATACTGTCATACAGTCCCCAGCGGTGCTGTCAGGTGCCTTCCCAGCGGCACAACTCTATAGTCCTACAGGACTGAAAGAGGCCTACTACTACTACTACTACTACTACTACTACTACGACTCCAGAATGTTGTGGTGTTTGTGGTGTTGTGGGAAAGTTTACCTTCAGAAGTTTGCATCTGCTTTTTGAACGCCCGTTACTTTTACCATTGTATGAAAACCAACGCAAGACGGTATTCATAGACCAAATACGATGCATTGTCTGTTTTCACCCAAAGTCAACACAAACCCAACACAATGTCTGTCCGGCTGCACCCAATGTCTGTTTGTTGCACTCAAAGTCTGCATTGCCCGCAGGCAAAGACTGTGACATTACAAGAAGTAAATCCTAGCTGAGGTATATGTTCACAGAAAATGTTCATCCTGCCAGTTTTTTCTGCCGGCGAAAGTCAGTTATGTTCATGGCCACAGTTTTCAACTGTTTTGCACCGGAAACACGCGCAGTTTTATTTCAACGGGACGGCAGTTAATGTCGACAGATTTTATTTCACTCCGGACTTTGTCTCATATAAGAATTGGGTTCCGGAGGGGTACAGGGGTCGGGGGGTTTTGGTGGGTGGTGGGTTAGTTGTGGGGGGGGGGGACGTTTATGCACTAAGTGATTGTAACTGAGGATGTAGGAGGAAATTGTAGTTTAAGGGGTAAACTGGCAGACAGAACGAGAGACAGATGGTCGGATAGATAAATACAGAGACTGGCATTTGGACTTAGGGTGGACAGAGGAATCGACCGATGGAGGGTTGTTGGGTAAATATGTAGGTAGGTACGTATGTAGGTTGGTTGGTAGGCAGGTAGGTAGGTGGGTAGGTTAGGTATGTATTCAGATATGTAGCCAGATATCCAGACAGATGGAGAGACATATTCAACAAAAATGTTCACAGAAAAACTGATAGATAGACTAACAGACAGACAGACAAACAGACATGTATGTATGTGTGTGTGTGTGTGTGCGTGTATATATATATATATATAGTTTTTAAACTGTTGTTAGCTGTTGTTGTTGTTGTTGTTGTTGTTGTTGTTGTTGTTGTTGTTGTTGTTGTTGTTGTTGTTGTTGTGTGAACATTATCCTTGGAGCTGTTCACGTTTATAATAATTTGTCGACTGGGAATAAACAGACGTAGTGGCAAAGTGGTTAGTAGGCTTACCTGTCAACGCAGAACTCTGGGTTCAATCTCTAGAAGCAATATTATTTCCCCCCTATTGACACGCCTTCTCTGGGATCGACCCAGCTTAATAAAAATAGGCAACATAAAAATTATCAGAATTTTCTTGGAATTGTCTGTGAAGGAAAAGCGACAAGAAAGAGAATTGGAGTCCCAAACTCATATGTTGTAGTCTAGAACATATGAAGCCTACCCTTTCACATCCGCAACGGTAGACTCCACTAAGTGACTAGCCTTACTTTAACAAAGATATAACTATCAATGGGGAAGTGCTTACACGTGTGGTATACCAGCTGCATCGTTATTGTGAATTAAACGCACGTGTGTGTGTGTGAGGCGGTCACGTCAAGTACTCTCTATTCACTGTTCAAATTAGAACTGTGTATGTGTGTGTGTGCTTTGAACTCAAGCGTAGTCCTTATATGGGTGTGCTGCTATTTCTAGTGCACTGGACTGATTTTTGCGTGTGAATTAGCTTTCCCTATTATCAGTGTCCCTCGCTATCTCGCGAACCCACTCCGACTTTTGAAGTACTTGTCATATACGTTCGCAAGTCAAGGACGAGAAGTCAACATTTTAGTCCAGCTGAATAGGGGTTGAATATTTTTAGCTGTTTAAGCTCTCTTATGACCTCTTGCTGTCCCAGATGCCCAATCTGGAGTAAACACTGGCGATCACGACTCTCCATTCAGCCCCAGCATTAAACATTTTGATGAAGCTATTGTTGCGTGTACTACGTTTTGTTGCCAGTTGTTTAAACTTTCCACACACACATTTCTCTGTCTCCCTCCGTGTCTCTTGTCTGTTATTAGAAGTATATCTTGATATTCGGAGAAGTATAACATATAGTCACTATTCAAAACTTTGACAGCTTCGAAATTTGGTTTGGCATGAAAAGGATACATTTGAACAATGACGGCGCAATTAACGCCTGGTATATTTGGCTGCATTTCCCCATCTGTATACTGCTTAAGTCACAAAAAATCAAATAAAGGAAAACAATGAATCTTCCAAGTTGAGATGTAACAACAAACATATTCACACAGTAATTTAAGTCATCTACCAAGGTAATTGCCGGCTCCGTGGCGAAGGTGTTTCGGACGCAGTTTGTAATCCCGTGTACGGCGTTCGAAACACAGCTTGGGCCATTTGGCAGCAGACTGCCTTCCGTTGGTTTTCATACAATAGTATGAGTGTCGGACATTCAGAAAGCCAAGGAAAGTTACTAACCTGGAGTACAACGAAAGGAGACGAAGCCTTGTTACAAACCTTTGAGAACAAAATTTTAAGACGCATCTTTGGACCCATTAGGGATACACAAAGTGGAGAGTGGAAAAGAAGAAGTAACAAAGACATTTATGATCTGTTTAAGTCCCCGCTAATCACTGGTATCATGAAGGCTAATAGACTACAATGGCTGGGGCATATAGAAAGAATGGAAGATAATAGGGAAACAAAACTCGCTTACACTCAGGAAATAAATGACCGTAGACCCCGAGGTAGACCAAGAAGGCGGTGGAGAGATAATACATGTACAGACCTACAAGCACTTGGAATCAACGACTGGCAAGAGAAGGTCCACCAGAGAGACGAATGGAGACGGATTGTATTTGCAGCAAAGAACCTCAATGGCTCGGAACGCTGAAGAAGAAGAAGAAGGAAAGTTACTAAACGTAAACTTGCAAAGAGTATCGTTGAGTTGAGTTGAGTTAAACTGAGCTAAGAACCGACATCACTGCACTCAGGACACTCCCATACGTGCTCCGTACCCTCGTTCAACAGCCAACGAAGAGTTATACCACTAATCCTTCCCACTACTATCTGATTGAAAGTTCTCCTGGTCTTCCCTCTCAGTTTTGAGATTCTTCCAGAACCCATGCCGATCCCTCGCAATGTCATTGCAAACAAATCTCAAACAGCCAAAACATGCTAGGGATGACTGCGCTGCGACGTCCTATAACGCATCTGCAACTAACTAACTGTACGGGGGAAGTGGAAGGACACGGAGAACGACCAAAATAATTACTAACCCACTACACGCCTTCATTACCAGGTAGTAACATGTGCATGTGCTTTCTAGAAGGAATAACAGTAAATGAAGGAAACATTAATGAGGAGTTTAGAGACAGAATTAGATAGTTTCCAGCGAACTAAGGGGAAAAGACGATGATACTAGTTAGGGCACATGCTGAGAGAAAAATTATAATCTTACAGCCAAAAAGTCCTTTATCTGGAAACAACAGGGCTAATTAAATTCAGGGAGACCTTAAAGGTCACTGAGAAGAGAATTAGGGGTACAGATGAATAATACTTGGAGATATCAAACAGAGAAATCAAAAGATAGAACGGCATGGATCCAGTTGGTAGAGAGCCATTGGTCGAATTGCAGTGAGGTCAGCATGTCCGAATGGATAAGAACGCATGGTCTTAAACAATCGGCGTGCTGATGTCGTGGTAAGGGGTTCAACCCCTTTCACCGGACAGCTGGACTAAAATGTTGACGTCTCATCCTTGACTTGGGAACGTAAATTACAAGTACCCCTGAAGTCAGAATGAGTTCGTCTGATGGCGACGGATACTGGTAATAGGGAAAGCTAATCCACACGCAAAATTAAGTCCGGTGCTGCTAGACAAGTAGTTGTATGGACTACGCTTGAGTTTAAAGCGAGCGAGCGAGCGCAAATCAAATATTGGAGTAAAATCGAAAACGAGAGAGAGAGAGAGAGAGAGAGAGAGAGAGAGAGAGAGAGAGAGAGAGAGAGTAACCACGTTGATGTATTTATATTTAACAGTAGCAGATACACAACCGCCGTTCTCCGTGACGAAGGTGTTACGGACGCTGTTTGTAATCAAGTATACCCGCGTTTGAAACACTGCTGCGCGCGATTTGGCAGCAGACCACGTTGCCTTGGTTTTGCTTTGATATAGGTGTAGGCCTTCAGAAAGCAATGGCAAACTTTGCTTTGTTTTGCATATCTTTTACAGGACTTCGTTGTAACGCGTCCGTAACGCTTTTGCCGCGGAGACCGGCAATGGTAAACTATTGAGCGTAAAATTGCCAAGAGATCACAGCGGCAGAAATGCTGGTGTTGACTGCGATGTCCTGTAAAAAGGAAATGCAACAAGAACAAAAAGATACACAACCACGTGATCCCTCACTTGATGTTCTGTAGCGGCTATCATGTCCTCCACTAGCAGGCAAACACAATATAAAAATGATAGGCTCCTGTCAAAAGTAGTTTGTTTTCTGATGCCGATATCTGAACTCGATATCCTTGCGTCTCTCTCTCTCTCTCTCTCTCTCTCTCTCTCTCTCTCTCTCTCTCTCTCTCTCTCTCTCTCTCTCTCTCTCTCTCTCTCTCTCTCTCTCTCACTCTGCTAGTGAACCTCAACCTTATTCTCGTATGACGTTAAACTGGAGATAGACACTCGTGTGTAGAATGTGAGTTTCCCACTGTTTGATGAAATAGACTGGTTGCTTTATGCGTTGGCCCGCAATGTGGCATCATATCATTGCACATCGTTGAGCGTACATTTTATGTGTCTATGTGCTCAGTTCTTTATTTTTCTGTCTTCCATTTCTCCTTTAGTTTAGTGGAATGGGGGGGGGGGGGGGGGGGGGGGTCATTCTGGTGGAATCGCGGCGCTCTATGACACATTATCGGTGGCATAGTTTATAGTATTATAATCACTGTCATAGTATATTGTTTCATAATCTCTATCATAGATTAAAGTTTCATTATCACTGTCATGGTCTATAGTTTCATAATCATTGTCATATTTTATGATTTTATAATCACTATCATAGTTTATGATTTTATAATCACTGTCAAAGTTTATCATTAATAATCCCTTTCAGCAATCCAAATACATGTTTAAAATTGTGTTCCTGATGGTTAGTGTTACACTTTATTTCTTTAATAGTCAAGTGTCTGTTTGTTTGTTTGTTTGTTTGTCTGTCTGTTTGTTTGTCTGTCTGTTTGCTGTGACGATGTTCAGCCTCTTGTTGAGCTACCACTCTTCTTCTTCTTTGCGTTCATCCGGAGTGTTTTTTCAGATGTGATTGCGGTTTGTCTGGTTAGGCACCCTTGGGTCGAAACCCTTAGGCCAACACATCCGACTTTTAGCGTGCATTTTTGACCAGGTTAGCATTCTTGGGAGACTCTCACTTTTGTGGTACTGTCCACCTCCCAGCTGGTCAAGTTGGAACAGTCGAAGACTGCACGGTCATCCCTCAAATGAAGGCAGGGACAGTCCATAGCATTTTCCGCCATCCTGGGTGGCTTCTATAATTGCAGAGCCGACACATAACGCTCTGGTGCTGGGCTCACCAAGGGAATCGTCACGTCCTGCTCATGGCTGCTTTAATTCCTCACTTCAATATATTGGGCATTTTGTTCGCCCCAGGCCGTTCCCGCACAAACCAGACAGGCCTGCAGATGGTATCCACTCAGCGAGTTTTCGGACATGTGCTTGTCGTTGCGCCCGTCAGAGCTGTTCCAGGCACGACAGACATTCGGAAAACTACATAGTCAGAGCTGTTCCGAACAAAAGCGGCATTCGGAAACTAGGTAGTCAGAGCTGTTCCTAGCAAGAGAGACATTGGACGAGACATTTCACTCGGACGTAAATGCGTAGTGCCAATTTTTAGTTTTGCCACCCGTAGGACGGCACTTCCGACTTCAGCAGGCATATTTTAATGAGGTTAGCCTTCCTCAGAGCTGCCACTCAGTACCTGCTGATTGTTCCAATGTGAATACATGATGTGACTTCAACCTGGTTAGTCTGAATACCGGTATTAGGTTGTTTATGAATTAATTTTGGTGGAACTGTGGTAAAGCTGTGCAAATGTAAACAATTTAAAATAACACAAAGTAATGCTGCTTTACAGAACAGAATTACGACACATACAGGACGTTACAGCTTCGGACTCTGAGATAAGTAGCAACATTTTTTTTCATATGTTCATTTTCTCTTCATTGCTGTCATTTATTTTTCATCTTTTGATTCTTCTCATCTCGTCCTTATGCCTTAATGTAGTCATCGGAGGATCTTCTCCTGTACCATATGTGGTGTTTTGTGCATGTATTTGTTTGCTGATGAAGGCTAGTCGCCACAACGTCCTGTATGTGTCGTAATTTTGTTCTGTAAACTGCATTACTTTGTGTTATTTTATATTTTTATTATTAGGTTGTTTAGTATGGCACTCGGCTTTAGACTTGGTTTTCTTCATGCCCATAAATGTATTCATTATAAATCAATGTAACGGTTTTCCCTTGCTTTCATGCCCATGTTCGGGATTTACAGGACAAACAATCGATTGTGGTTTCAGGATTATTTCAAAATTTTGCCAAAGATATGACCAACTGTGGAGTACTTTTTATGACTCTATAGTCGATAACGGGGGGAAATGCTGGCATTCTATTAAATTTCAAATCTTAAGATTGAAAACACATGCTGACATGCATTAAAGGAAAATACTGATATTATAGAGTTAAAGAAAAATACTGATATTCTATAATTGAAGAAAAATACTTTTATTCGAACATTTGAAGATAGATACTGATATTCTAGCATTTGAAGATAAATACTGATATTCTAACATTGGAGAAAAATATTGATATTCTAGCATAAGAGAAAAATAATGATAATTTAACACTGAATAAAAATACGTATATTCTATCAGATCTTAACACTGACGAAACATAATGATATTCGATCACTCAATAAAATATACTGATATTCTAACATTGAAGAAAAATACTGACATTCTAACAATGAAGAAAATACTGATATTCTAACATTGAAGAAAATACTTATATTTTAACATTGAATAAACATACTTATAATCGAACATTTGAAGCAAACTACTTATATTCTAACACTGAAGAAAAATATTCTTATTCTGCAAGATCTGAACATCACTGGTAGGTAGTATCATGTCTCTGAAACTGGAATATTTTGCTCACATCAAAGCCACAGAACACCTCAACCCGTAGGAAATAATTAGCTACATGACCAAAACAGTAATGAACAAGTTTGCAAGGGCTTATTGGGATTTGATTGAGGACCGATGCTCAGATAAGAGACAAAAAGCAGAAGCAGAGAAGACGAGGAAGAGGATACGGCACAGTAGTTTACATAAATATCAATTGGGGAACCGTTTGAGGCCATCAAGACAATTAATAAATAGTTATTGTTTGTCGATCACAGAAGTAGAAGTAAGAATTAGAGACAAGAGGAGTAGTGTAGAAAGACCAGTTATGGGAGGAATGAATCCTAGCAGACGAGACAGGTGGACACATTCAAAACATCCTTTGGCCGGCTTTGTGACGAAGTTGTTATGGGCGGAATTTGTAATCCTGGATATCCCGTTCCAAACACAGTTGCAGGAGATTTGGAAGCAGACCGCATTGCGATGATTTTAAATACAATGGTATGAGTGCCGACTTTCAGAAAGCAATGGTAAACTACTGAACATTAATTTGCCAAGAATTCACAGACAAAAATATGGGATCGACTGCGGTGTCCTGTAAAGGATATGCAACTAACTAACTGTGCATGATAATGCAAGAAACAGGGTAACAGCGAAATATTGAAAGTTGGAGGTGTTGTGATGAGAGCGACTTTCTGCAAAGTTTCATGACTTAATAGTCTTGACTCTGAGTGAGGTGATCTTGTTTATCACTACGAATTGCGGTGGCTGAGTCACGGAAACACTCATGAAGTTTTACGAACTGCGAGATGAAACCACACAGTTCATGGCGATGAGAAGTCTTAGTTTAGTTTAGTCGACGGGTCAACATCACGGCACACGGGTGTAACCCATAAGTGCTCCGTTCTACTCCTAACTCAAGCCTGAGTCCGGAGAATCTCAGCTCAGTACACTAACTCCGTAGCACTGGCGAGGATCCTGAAACACTCTCGATTTCCAACTGCCAAGTGATATTTTACGTGCGCAAACATTACACACGGGCGGTCGATATCACTACCCAGAGACCAGGGGAAATTTTTGTTACTAGAAGTCCACGTGACAAAATCCCGGCCCTCACCGGGACTTGAACCCGGGACCTCCGGACATCGTACCTCGAGACAACTCAGTTCCCATAGAAGAAAACCTCTCAGGGAACTCAATCGCAGCAAGCTGCTGTGTGATCCAGCATTCATGGCGGACATGACCAAGTATCTCTTAGAGCTGAACCACAAGCTGTAGGGCCCCAAACAGCTTCTCGGCTCCCTATTTCATGGTAAGTTTGAGTGTATGATTCTCAACTGACAGTTTTAAACAAAACAGTTACTATTCAGTAAATACTGAAATTACAAAGTGTTTAAACAAAAGTAAACCAACACTACTGTATGGCGAGGAAGCCTGGACATTGAACAAGCAACTAGAAAGTCGAGTAGAGGCCCTGGATATGTGGATATTCAGAAGAATATGTCGTATTTCAGGGGGGGGGGGGGGCAATCAAATACAGAGGTTCTGGAAAAACTGGGAATGAAAAGAGAGTTGATGAAAGAAATAAAAAAGAGGCAAGTGAAATATTTCGGCCATGTTAAAAGAAATAACACTCTTATAACAACCATACTGGGGGAAAGGTTGAGGGCAAACGAGAAAGAGGCAGACAGCGATACAAGTGGGAAGATAACATCAAGAGACTGACGAACAGCAATCTAACAGAATGTACAGTCAAGGCTAGAAGCAGTGAGACAGTGTTGGAGACCCATTGCCGCCAACCTTCACTGTGGAGACGGCACCTGATTGATTGAAACCAACCTAAGGCAGCTCGGGTGGCTCAATGGGCAGCCATTCGCCTGCTGACTTGTTGGTCGAGGGTTCGATCCGCAAGTGGACGGATTCGAGATTATTTTGTTTCTCTAGGATCGACCAAGCCTACAACGGGTACCAAGAGTCTCTTGGGGGGAAAGCGCGGCAAACGTGATACAGGCCACATCAGCCACCGTGTGAGGGTTGGTCTATAAAATTATTGGTCTAGCAGCGTATGCCCGATGTGTCTTTAGCGTGTAAAAGGATCTTTTACTTCCTTTTTTTTTTTATAAACCGACCTACGTGAAATATTTCATCGACTAGAACCGCAATTTCAAAACTTCCTCTGCAGCCAATATCTTTCATTTGTATCAATCTAACTGCAAAGATGTTTCTGTAAGTAAGAAAGTGCACAAAACAGCGGACATTTTTGTTTTAATCAAGCGACTTGATGTCCTTTTCTCATCCCTTAACTGGTTTCCATTATTTCCTCTTTTCCAATCTCCTGTTGTACCAAGCGATGCATCAAATCGGCCGCCTTCCCGACATGCCCAATCCATCATGGCAGCGTTTGTGAGACGTGCGTCGCACGAGCGCTAGAAATCGAATGAACTCCCTGGAGGGGCTGATGTGCCAGCCGCACAATTTTTAGCCTTTCATTCGCTCCTGGAAGCAGACAGACATTCAGATATAAGACTCGTAAATGAGACAAATACACTGTTCGTGGTTTTCTTGTAGTTTGTAAGTAACTTCTGTACATTTGGTGAGCGTTGATTCTAAAAGATAAAATCTCTCTTACCACATAGCACGTCAGTAGATTTAGCTAGCCGGTATAAGATTCAGCTAGCTGGTATAAAATTTAGCTAGCCGGTTAAGATTTAGCTAGCCGCTATAAGATTTAACTAGCCGGTATAAGATGTAGCTAGCCGTGTTAAGATTTAGCTAGTTGGTATAAGATTTAGCTAGGCGGTATAAGATTTAGCTAGTTGGTATAAGATTTAGCTAGTTGGTATAAGATTTAGATAGTTGGTATAAGATTTAGCTAGCCGCTATAAGATTTAACTAGCCGGTATAAGATGTAGCTAGCCGTGTTAAGATTTAGCTAGTTGGTATAAGATTTAGCTAGGCGGTATAAGATTTAGCTAGTTGGTATAAGATTTAGCTAGTTGGTATAAGATTTAGCTAGTTGGTATAAGATTTAGCTAGTTGGTATAAGATTTAGCTAGTTGGTATAAGATTTAGCTAGTTGGTATAAGATTTAGCTAGGCGGTATAAGATTTAGCTAGGCGGTTTAAGATTTGGCTAGGCGGTATAAGATTTAGCTAGGCGGTTTAAGATTTAGCTAGGCGGTATAAGATTTAGCTAGTTGGTATAAGATTTAGCTAGGCGGTTTAAGATTTAGCTAGTTGGTATAAGATTTAGCTAGTTGGTATAAGATTTAGCTAGGCGGTATAAGATTTAGCTAGTTGGTATAAGATTTAGCTAGGCGGTATAAGATTTAGCTAGTTGGTATAAGATTTAGCTAGTTGGTATAAGATTTAGCTAGTTGGTATAAGATTTAGCTAGTTGGTATAAGATTTAGCTAGTTGGTATAAGATTTAGCTAGTTGGTATAAGATTTAGCTAGTTGGTATAAGATTTGGCTAGTTGGTATAAGATTTAGCTAGTTGGTATAAGATTTAGCTAGTTGGTATAAGATTTAGCTAGGCGGTATAAGATTTAGCTAGTTGGTATAAGATTTAGCTAGGCGATATAAGATTTAGCTAGGCGGTATAAGATTTAGCTAGGCGGTATAAGATTTAACTAGCCGGTATAAGATGTAGCTAGGCGGTTTAAGATTTAGCTAGGCGGTTTAAGATTTAGCTAGGCGGTTTAAGATTTAGCTAGTTGGTATAAGATTTAGCTAGTTGGTATAAGATTTAGCTAGGCGGTATAAGATTTAGCTAGTTGGTATAAGATTTAGCTAGGCGGTATAAGATTTAGCTAGTTGGTATAAGATTTAGCTAGTTGGTATAAGATTTAGCTAGTTGGTATAAGATTTAGCTAGTTGGTATAAGATTTAGCTAGTTGGTATAAGATTTAGCTAGTTGGTATAAGATTTAGCTAGTTGGTATAAGATTTAGCTAGTTGGTATAAGATTTAGCTAGGCGGTTTAAGATTTGGCTAGGCGGTATAAGATTTAGCTAGGCGGTTTAAGATTTAGCTAGGCGGTTTAAGATTTAGCTAGGCGGTTTAAGATTTGGCTAGTTGGTATAAGATTTAGCTAGTTGGTATAAGATTTAGCTAGGCGGTATAAGATTTGGCTAGTTGGTATAAGATTTAGCTAGTTGGTATAAGATTTAGCTAGGCGGTATAAGATTTGGCTAGTTGGTATAAGATTTAGCTAGTTGGTATAAGATTTAGCTAGCCGTGTTAAGATTTAGCTAGGCGGTTTAAGATTTAGCTAGGCGGTTTAAGATTTGGCTAGTTGGTATAAGATTTAGCTAGGCGGTATAAGATTTGGCTAGTTGGTATAAGATTTAGCTAGTTGGTATAAGATTTAGATAGTTGGTATAAGATTTAGCTAGCCGCTATAAGATTTAACTAGCCGGTATAAGATGTAGCTAGCCGTGTTAAGATTTAGCTAGTTGGTATAAGATTTAGCTAGGCGGTATAAGATTTAGATAGTTGGTATAAGATTTAGCTAGGCGGTATAAGATTTAGCTAGTTGGTATAAGATTTAGCTAGTTGGTATAAGATTTAGCTAGTTGGTATAAGATTTAGCTAGGCGGTTTAAGATTTAGCTAGGCGGTTTAAGATTTGGCTAGGCGGTATAAGATTTAGCTAGGCGGTTTAAGATTTGGCTAGGCGGTATAAGATTTAGCTAGGCGGTTTAAGATTTAGCTAGGCGGTTTAAGATTTGGCTAGGCGGTATAAGATTTAGCTAGGCGGTTTAAGATTTGGCTAGGCGGTATAAGATTTAGCTAGGCGGTTTAAGATTTAGCTAGGCGGTTTAAGATTTGGCTAGTTGGTATAAGATTTAGCTAGTTGGTATAAGATTTAGCTAGGCGGTATAAGATTTAGCTAGGCGGTTTAAGATTTAGCTAGGCGGTTTAAGATTTGGCTAGGCGGTATAAGATTTAGCTAGTTGGTATAAGATTTAGCTAGGCGGTATAAGATTTAGCTAGGCGGTATAAGATTTAGCTAGTTGGTATAAGATTTAGCTAGTTGGTATAAGATTTAGCTAGGCGGTATAAGATTTAGCTAGGCGGTATAAGATTTAGCTAGGCGGTATAAGATTTAGCTAGGCGGTATAAGATTTAGCTAGGCGGTATAAGATTTAGCTAGGCGGTATAAGATTTAGCTAGGCGGTATAAGATTTAGCTAGGCGGTATAAGATTTAGCTAGGCGATATAAGATTTAGCTAGGCGGTTTAAGATTTAGCTAGGCGGTTTAAGATTTAGCTAGGCGGTTTAAGATTTGGCTAGTTGGTATAAGATTTAGCTAGTTGGTATAAGATTTAGCTAGGCGGTATAAGATTTGGCTAGTTGGTATAAGATTTAGCTAGTTGGTATAAGATTTAGCTAGGCGGTATAAGATTTGGCTAGTTGGTATAAGATTTAGCTAGTTGGTATAAGATTTAGCTAGCCGTGTTAAGATTTAGCTAGGCGGTTTAAGATTTAGCTAGGCGGTTTAAGATTTGGCTAGTTGGTATAAGATTTAGCTAGGCGGTATAAGATTTGGCTAGTTGGTATAAGATTTAGCTAGTTGGTATAAGATTTAGATAGTTGGTATAAGATTTAGCTAGCCGCTATAAGATTTAACTAGCCGGTATAAGATGTAGCTAGCCGTGTTAAGATTTAGCTAGTTGGTATAAGATTTAGCTAGGCGGTATAAGATTTAGATAGTTGGTATAAGATTTAGCTAGGCGGTATAAGATTTAGCTAGTTGGTATAAGATTTAGCTAGTTGGTATAAGATTTAGCTAGTTGGTATAAGATTTAGCTAGGCGGTTTAAGATTTAGCTAGGCGGTTTAAGATTTGGCTAGGCGGTATAAGATTTAGCTAGGCGGTTTAAGATTTGGCTAGGCGGTATAAGATTTAGCTAGGCGGTTTAAGATTTAGCTAGGCGGTTTAAGATTTGGCTAGTTGGTATAAGATTTAGCTAGTTGGTATAAGATTTAGCTAGGCGGTATAAGATTTAGCTAGGCGGTTTAAGATTTAGCTAGGCGGTTTAAGATTTGGCTAGGCGGTATAAGATTTAGCTAGTTGGTATAAGATTTAGCTAGGCGGTATAAGATTTAGCTAGGCGGTATAAGATTTAGCTAGTTGGTATAAGATTTAGCTAGTTGGTATAAGATTTAGCTAGGCGGTATAAGATTTAGCTAGGCGGTATAAGATTTAGCTAGGCGGTATAAGATTTAGCTAGGCGGTATAAGATTTAGCTAGGCGGTATAAGATTTAGCTAGGCGGTATAAGATTTAGCTAGGCGGTATAAGATTTAGCTAGGCGGTATAAGATTTAGCTAGGCGATATAAGATTTAGCTAGGCGGTATAAGATTTAGCTAGGCGGTATAAGATTTAGCTAGGCGGTATAAGATTTAGCTAGGCGGTATAAGATTTAGCTAGGCGGTATAAGATTTAGCTAGTTGGTATAAGATTTAGCTAGGCGGTATAAGATTTAGCTAGGCGGTATAAGATTTGGCTAGGCGGTATAAGATTTAGCTAGGCGGTATAAGATTTAGCTAGTTGGTATAAGATTTAGCTAGGCGGTATAAGATTTAGCTAGTTGGTATAAGATTTAGCTAGGCGGTATAAGATTTAGCTAGGCGGTATAAGATTTAGCTAGGCGGTATAAGATTTAGCTAGGCGGTATAAGATTTGGCTAGTTGGTATAAGATTTGGCTAGTTGGTATAAGATTTGGCTAGTTGGTATAAGATTTAGCTAGGCGGTATAAGATTTGGCTAGTTGGTATAAGATTTGGCTAGTTGGTATAAGATTTGGCTAGTTGGTATAAGATTTAGCTAGGCGGTATAAGATTTGGCTAGGCGGTATAAGATTTAGCTAGGCGGTATAAGATTTAGCTAGTTGGTATAATATTTAGCTAGGCGGTATAAGATTTAGCTAGGCGGTATAAGATTTAGCTAGGCGGTATAAGATTTAGCTAGGCGGTATATGATTTAGCTAGGCGGTATAAGATTTAGCTAGGCGGTATAAGATTTAGCTAGGCGGTTTAAGATTTAGCTAGGCGGTATAAGATTTAGCTAGGCGGTATAAGATTTAGCTAGGCGGTTTAAGATTTAGCTAGGCGGTTTAAGATTTAGCTAGGCGGTATAAGATTTAGCTAGGCGGTATAAGATTTAGCTAGGCGGTATAAGATTTAGCTAGGCGGTTTAAGATTTAGCTAGGCGGTTTAAGATTTGGCTAGGCGGTATAAGATTTAGCTAGGCGGTTTAAGATTTAGCTAGGCGGTATAAGATTTAGCTAGGCGGTATAAGATTTAGCTAGGCGGTATAAGATTTAGCTAGGCGGTATAAGATTTAGCTAGTTGGTATAAGATTTGGCTAGGCGATATAAGATTTAGCTAGGCGGTTTAAGATTTGGCTAGGCGGTATAAGATTTAGCTAGGCGGTATAAGATTTAGCTAGGCGGTTTAAGATTTAGCTAGGCGGTTTAAGATTTAGCTAGGCGGTATAAGATTTAGCTAGGCGGTTTAAGATTTAGCTAGGCGGTATAAGATTTAGCTAGGCGGTATAAGATTTAGCTAGGCGGTATAAGATTTAGCTAGGCGGTATAAGATTTAGCTAGGCGGTTTAAGATTTAGCTAGGCGGTTTAAGATTTAGCTAGGCGGTATAAGATTTAGCTAGTTGGTATAAGATTTAGCTGGGCGGTATAAGATTTAGCTAGGCGGTATAAGATTTAGCTAGTTGGTATAAGATTTAGCTGGGCGGTATAAGATTTAGCTAGGCGGTATAAGATTTAGCTAGTTGGTATAAGATTTAGCTGGGCGGTATAAGATTTGGCTAGGCGATATAAGATTTAGCTGGGCGGTATAAGATTTAGCTAGGCGGTATAAGATTTAGCTAGTTGGTATAAGATTTAGCTGGGCGGTATAAGATTTAGCTAGGCGGTATAAGATTTAGCTAGTTGGTATAAGATTTAGCTAGGCGGTATAAGATTTGGCTAGGCGATATAAGATTTAGCTGGGCGGTATAAGATTTAGCTAGTTGGTATAAGATTTAGCTGGGCGATATAAGATTTAGCTGGGCGGTATAAGATTTAGCTAGTTGGTATAAGATTTAGCTGGGCGGTATAAGATTTAGCTAGTTGGTATAAGATTTAGCTGGGCGATATAAGATTTAGCTGGGCGGTATAAGATTTAGCTAGTTGGTATAAGATTTAGCTGGGCGGTATAAGATTTAGCTAGTTGGTATAAGATTTAGCTGGGCGATATAAGATTTAGCTGGGCGGTATAAGATTTAGCTAGTTGGTATAAGATTTAGCTGGGCGGTATAAGATTTAGCTAGGCGGTATAAGATTTAGCTAGTTGGTATAAGATTTAGCTAGTTGGTATAAGATTTGGCTAGGCGATATAAGATTTAGCTGGGCGGTATAAGATTTAGCTAGTTGGTATAAGATTTAGCTAGGCGGTATAAGATTTGGCTAGGCGATATAAGATTTAGCTGGGCGATATAAGATTTAGCTAGGCGGTATAAGATTTAGCTAGGCGGTATAAGATTTAGCTAGTTGGTATAAGATTTAGCTGGGCGGTATAAGATTTAGCTAGTTGGTATAAGATTTAGCTGGGCGGTATAAGATTTAGCTAGTTGGTATAAGATTTAGCTGGGCGGTATAAGATTTAGCTAGTTGGTATAAGATTTAGCTGGGCGGTATAAGATTTAGCTAGTTGGTATAAGATTTAGCTGGGCGATATAAGATTTAGCTGGGCGGTATAAGATTTAGCTAGTTGGTATAAGATTTAGCTAGTTGGTATAAGATTTGGCTAGGCGATATAAGATTTAGCTGGGCGGTATAAGATTTAGCTAGTTGGTATAAGATTTAGCTAGGCGGTATAAGATTTGGCTAGGCGGTATAAGATTTAGCTAGTTGGTATAAGATTTAGCTAGTTGGTATAAGATTTGGCTAGTTGGTATAAGATTTAGCTAGTTGGTATAAGATTTAGCTAGTTGGTATAAGATTTAGCTAGTTGGTATAAGATTTAGCTAGGCGGTATAAGATTTGGCTAGTTGGTATAAGATTTAGCTAGTTGGTATAAGATTTGGCTAGTTGGTATAAGATTTAGCTAGTTGGTATAAGATTTAGCTAGGCGGTATAAGATTTGGCTAGGCGGTATAAGATTTAGCTAGTTGGTATAAGATTTAGCTAGTTGATATAAGATTTAGCTAGTTGGTATAAGATTTGGCTAGTTGGTATAAGATTTAGCTAGTTGGTATAAGATTTAGCTGGGCGATATAAGATTTAGCTGGGCGGTATAAGATTTAGCTAGTTGGTATAAGATTTAGCTAGTTGGTATAAGATTTGGCTAGGCGATATAAGATTTAGCTGGGCGGTATAAGATTTAGCTAGTTGGTATAAGATTTAGCTAGGCGGTATAAGATTTGGCTAGGCGATATAAGATTTAGCTGGGCGATATAAGATTTAGCTGGGCGATATAAGATTTAGCTGGGCGATATAAGATTTAGCTAGGCGGTATAAGATTTAGCTAGTTGGTATAAGATTTAGCTAGTTGGTATAAGATTTAGCTAGGCGGTATAAGATTTGGCTAGGCGATATAAGATTTAGCTGGGCGATATAAGATTTAGCTGGGCGATATAAGATTTAGCTGGGCGATATAAGATTTAGCTAGGCGGTATAAGATTTAGCTAGTTGGTATAAGATTTAGCTAGTTGGTATAAGATTTAGCTAGTTGATATAAGATTTAGCTAGTTGGTATAAGATTTGGCTAGTTGGTATAAGATTTAGCTAGTTGGTATAAGATTTAGCTGGGCGATATAAGATTTAGCTGGGCGGTATAAGATTTAGCTAGTTGGTATAAGATTTAGCTAGTTGGTATAAGATTTGGCTAGGCGATATAAGATTTAGCTGGGCGGTATAAGATTTAGCTAGTTGGTATAAGATTTAGCTAGGCGGTATAAGATTTGGCTAGGCGATATAAGATTTAGCTGGGCGATATAAGATTTAGCTGGGCGATATAAGATTTAGCTGGGCGATATAAGATTTAGCTAGGCGGTATAAGATTTAGCTAGTTGGTATAAGATTTAGCTAGTTGGTATAAGATTTAGCTAGGCGGTATAAGATTTGGCTAGGCGATATAAGATTTAGCTGGGCGATATAAGATTTAGCTGGGCGATATAAGATTTAGCTGGGCGATATAAGATTTAGCTGGGCGATATAAGATTTAGCTGGGCGATATAAGATTTAGCTGGGCGGTATAAGATTTAGCTGGGCGATATAAGATTTAGCTGGGCGATATAAGATTTAGCTGGGCGGTATAAGATTTAGCTGGGCGATATAAGATTTAGCTGGGCGATATAAGATTTAGCTGGGCGATATAAGATTTAGCTGGGCGATATAAGATTTAGCTGGGCGGTATAAGATTTAGCTGGGCGATATAAGATTTAGCTGGGCGATATAAGATTTAGCTGGGCGGTATAAGATTTGGCTAGGCGGTATAAGATTTAGCTGGGCGGTATAAGATTTGGCTAGGCGGTATAAGATTTGGCTAGGCGGTATAAGATTTAGCTAGGCGGTATAAGATTTAGCTGGGCGGTATAAGATTTGGCTAGGCGGTATAAGATTTAGCTGGGCGGTATATGATTTAGCTAGGCGGTATAAGATTTAGCTGGGCGGTATAAGATTTGGCTAGGCGGTATAAGATTTGGCTAGGCGGTATAAGATTTGGCTAGGCGGTTTAAGATTTAGCTAGGCGGTATAAGATTTAGCTAGGCGGTATAAGATTTAGCTAGGCGGTATAAGATTTAGCTAGGCGGTATAAGATTTAGCTAGGCGGTATAAGATTTAGCTAGGCGGTATAAGATTTAGCTAGGCGGTATAAGATTTAGCTAGGCGGTATAAGATTTAGCTAGGCGGTATAAGATTTAGCTAGGCGGTATAAGATTTAGCTAGGCGGTATAAGATTTAGCTAGGCGGTATAAGATTTAGCTAGGCGGTATAAGATTTAGCTAGGCGGTATAAGATTTAGCTAGGCGGTATAAGATTTAGCTAGCCGCTATAAGATTTAGCTAGGCGGTATAAGATTTAGCTAGGCGGTATAAGATTTAGCTAGGCGGTATAAGATTTAGCTAGGCGGTATAAGATTTAGCTAGGCGGTATAAGATTTAGCTAGGCGGTATAAGATTTAGCTAGTTGGTATAAGATTTAGCTAGGCGGTATAAGATTTAGCTAGGCGGTATAAGATTTAGCTAGTTGGTATAAGATTTAGCTAGGCGGTATAAGATTTAGCTAGTTGGTATAAGATTTAGCTAGGCGGTATAAGATTTGGCTAGGCGGTATAAGATTTGGCTAGGCGGTTTAAGATTTAGCTAGGCGGTATAAGATTTAGCTAGGCGGTATAAGATTTAGCTAGGCGGTATAAGATTTAGCTAGGCGGTATAAGATTTAGCTAGGCGCTATAAGATTTAGCTAGGCGGTATAAGATTTAGCTAGGCGCTATAAGATTTAGCTAGGCGGTATAAGATTTAGCTAGGCGGTATAAGATTTAGCTAGGCGGTATAAGATTTAGCTAGTTGGTATAAGATTTAGCTTGGCGGTATAAGATTTAGCTAGGCGGTATAAGATTTAGCTAGGCGGTATAAGATTTAGCTAGGCGGTATAAGATTTAGCTAGGTGGTATAAGATTTAGCTAGGCGGTATAAGATTTAGCTAGGCGGTATAAGATTTAGCTAGCCGCTATAAGATTTAGCTAGGCGGTATAAGATTTAGCTAGGCGGTATAAGATTTAGCTAGGCGGTATAAGATTTAGCTAGGCGGTATAAGATTTAGCTAGGCGGTATAAGATTTAGCTAGTTGGTATAAGATTTAGCTAGTTGGTATAAGATTTAGCTAGGCGGTATAAGATTTAGCTAGGCGGTATAAGATTTAGCTAGTTGGTATAAGATTTAGCTAGGCGGTATAAGATTTAGCTAGTTGGTATAAGATTTAGCTAGGCGGTATAAGATTTAGCTAGGCGGTATAAGATTTAGCTAGGCGGTATAAGATTTAGCTAGGCGGTATAAGATTTAGCTAGTTGGTATAAGATTTAGCTAGTTGGTATAAGATTTAGATAGTTGGTATAAGATTTAGCTAGCCGCTATAAGATTTAGCTAGTTGGTATAAGATTTAGCTAGTTGGTATAAGATTTAGCTAGGCGGTATAAGATTTAGCTAGGCGGTATAAGATTTAGCTAGTTGGTATAAGATTTAGCTAGTTGGTATAAGATTTAGATAGTTGGTATAAGATTTAGCTAGCCGCTATAAGATTTAGCTAGGCGGTATAAGATTTAGCTAGGCGGTATAAGATTTAGCTAGGCGGTATAAGATTTAGCTAGGCGGTATAAGATTTAGCTAGTTGGTATAAGATTTAGCTAGTTGGTATAAGATTTAGATAGTTGGTATAAGATTTAGCTAGCCGCTATAAGATTTAGCTAGTTGGTATAAGATTTAGCTAGTTGGTATAAGATTTAGCTAACCGCTATAAGATTTAGCTAGGCGGTATAAGATTTAGCTAGGCGGTATAAGATTTAGCTAGGCGGTATAAGATTTAGCTAGGCGGTATAAGATTTAGCTAGGCGGTATAAGATTTAGCTAGTTGGTATAAGATTTAGCTAGTTGGTATAAGATTTAGCTAGGCGGTATAAGATGTAGCTAGCCGTGTTAAGATTTAGCTAGTTGGTATAAGATTTAGCTAGGCGGTATAAGATTTAGCTAGTTGGTATAAGATTTAGCTAGTTGGTATAAGATTTAGATAGTTGGTATAAGATTTAGCTAGCCGCTATAAGATTTAACTAGCCGGTATAAGATGTAGCTAGCCGTGTTAAGATTTAGCTAGTTGGTATAAGATTTAGCTAGGCGGTATAAGATTTAGCTAGTTGGTATAAGATTTAGCTAGTTGGTATAAGATTTAGCTAGTTGGTATAAGATTTAGCTAGTTGGTATAAGATTTAGCTAGTTGGTATAAGATTTAGCTAGTTGGTATAAGATTTAGCTAGGCGGTATAAGATTTAGCTAGGCGGTTTAAGATTTGGCTAGGCGGTATAAGATTTAGCTAGGCGGTTTAAGATTTAGCTAGGCGGTATAAGATTTAGCTAGTTGGTATAAGATTTAGCTAGACGGTTTAAGATTTAGCTAGTTGGTATAAGATTTAGCTAGTTGGTATAAGATTTAGCTAGGCGGTATAAGATTTAGCTAGTTGGTATAAGATTTAGCTAGGCGGTATAAGATTTAGCTAGTTGGTATAAGATTTAGCTAGTTGGTATAAGATTTAGCTAGTTGGTATAAGATTTAGCTAGTTGGTATAAGATTTAGCTAGTTGGTATAAGATTTAGCTAGTTGGTATAAGATTTAGCTAGTTGGTATAAGATTTGGCTAGTTGGTATAAGATTTAGCTAGTTGGTATAAGATTTAGCTAGTTGGTATAAGATTTAGCTAGTTGGTATAAGATTTAGCTAGGCGGTATAAGATTTAGCTAGTTGGTATAAGATTTAGCTAGGCGATATAAGATTTAGCTAGGCGGTATAAGATTTAGCTAGGCGGTATAAGATTTAACTAGCCGGTATAAGATGTAGCTAGGCGGTTTAAGATTTAGCTAGGCGGTTTAAGATTTAGCTAGGCGGTTTAAGATTTAGCTAGTTGGTATAAGATTTAGCTAGTTGGTATAAGATTTAGCTAGGCGGTATAAGATTTAGCTAGTTGGTATAAGATTTAGCTAGGCGGTATAAGATTTAGCTAGTTGGTATAAGATTTAGCTAGTTGGTATAAGATTTAGCTAGTTGGTATAAGATTTAGCTAGTTGGTATAAGATTTAGCTAGTTGGTATAAGATTTAGCTAGTTGGTATAAGATTTAGCTAGTTGGTATAAGATTTAGCTAGTTGGTATAAGATTTAGCTAGGCGGTTTAAGATTTGGCTAGGCGGTATAAGATTTAGCTAGGCGGTTTAAGATTTAGCTAGGCGGTTTAAGATTTAGCTAGGCGGTTTAAGATTTGGCTAGTTGGTATAAGATTTAGCTAGTTGGTATAAGATTTAGCTAGGCGGTATAAGATTTGGCTAGTTGGTATAAGATTTAGCTAGTTGGTATAAGATTTAGCTAGGCGGTATAAGATTTGGCTAGTTGGTATAAGATTTAGCTAGTTGGTATAAGATTTAGCTAGCCGTGTTAAGATTTAGCTAGGCGGTTTAAGATTTAGCTAGGCGGTTTAAGATTTGGCTAGTTGGTATAAGATTTAGCTAGGCGGTATAAGATTTGGCTAGTTGGTATAAGATTTAGCTAGTTGGTATAAGATTTAGATAGTTGGTATAAGATTTAGCTAGCCGCTATAAGATTTAACTAGCCGGTATAAGATGTAGCTAGCCGTGTTAAGATTTAGCTAGTTGGTATAAGATTTAGCTAGGCGGTATAAGATTTAGATAGTTGGTATAAGATTTAGCTAGGCGGTATAAGATTTAGCTAGTTGGTATAAGATTTAGCTAGTTGGTATAAGATTTAGCTAGTTGGTATAAGATTTAGCTAGGCGGTTTAAGATTTAGCTAGGCGGTTTAAGATTTGGCTAGGCGGTATAAGATTTAGCTAGGCGGTTTAAGATTTGGCTAGGCGGTATAAGATTTAGCTAGGCGGTTTAAGATTTAGCTAGGCGGTTTAAGATTTGGCTAGTTGGTATAAGATTTAGCTAGTTGGTATAAGATTTAGCTAGGCGGTATAAGATTTAGCTAGGCGGTTTAAGATTTAGCTAGGCGGTTTAAGATTTGGCTAGGCGGTATAAGATTTAGCTAGTTGGTATAAGATTTAGCTAGGCGGTATAAGATTTAGCTAGGCGGTATAAGATTTAGCTAGTTGGTATAAGATTTAGCTAGGCGGTATAAGATTTAGCTAGGCGGTATAAGATTTAGCTAGGCGGTATAAGATTTAGCTAGGCGGTATAAGATTTAGCTAGGCGGTATAAGATTTAGCTAGGCGGTATAAGATTTAGCTAGGCGGTATAAGATTTAGCTAGGCGGTATAAGATTTAGCTAGGCGGTATAAGATTTAGCTAGGCGATATAAGATTTAGCTAGGCGGTATAAGATTTAGCTAGGCGGTATAAGATTTAGCTAGGCGGTATAAGATTTAGCTAGGCGGTATAAGATTTAGCTAGGCGGTATAAGATTTAGCTAGTTGGTATAAGATTTAGCTAGGCGGTATAAGATTTAGCTAGGCGGTATAAGATTTGGCTAGGCGGTATAAGATTTAGCTAGGCGGTATAAGATTTAGCTAGTTGGTATAAGATTTAGCTAGGCGGTATAAGATTTAGCTAGTTGGTATAAGATTTAGCTAGGCGGTATAAGATTTAGCTAGGCGGTATAAGATTTAGCTAGGCGGTATAAGATTTAGCTAGGCGGTATAAGATTTGGCTAGTTGGTATAAGATTTGGCTAGTTGGTATAAGATTTGGCTAGTTGGTATAAGATTTAGCTAGGCGGTATAAGATTTGGCTAGTTGGTATAAGATTTGGCTAGTTGGTATAAGATTTGGCTAGTTGGTATAAGATTTAGCTAGGCGGTATAAGATTTGGCTAGGCGGTATAAGATTTAGCTAGGCGGTATAAGATTTAGCTAGTTGGTATAATATTTAGCTAGGCGGTATAAGATTTAGCTAGGCGGTATAAGATTTAGCTAGGCGGTATAAGATTTAGCTAGGCGGTATATGATTTAGCTAGGCGGTATAAGATTTAGCTAGGCGGTATAAGATTTAGCTAGGCGGTTTAAGATTTAGCTAGGCGGTATAAGATTTAGCTAGGCGGTATAAGATTTAGCTAGGCGGTTTAAGATTTAGCTAGGCGGTTTAAGATTTAGCTAGGCGGTATAAGATTTAGCTAGGCGGTATAAGATTTAGCTAGGCGGTATAAGATTTAGCTAGGCGGTTTAAGATTTAGCTAGGCGGTTTAAGATTTGGCTAGGCGGTATAAGATTTAGCTAGGCGGTTTAAGATTTAGCTAGGCGGTATAAGATTTAGCTAGGCGGTATAAGATTTAGCTAGGCGGTATAAGATTTAGCTAGGCGGTATAAGATTTAGCTAGTTGGTATAAGATTTGGCTAGGCGATATAAGATTTAGCTAGGCGGTTTAAGATTTGGCTAGGCGGTATAAGATTTAGCTAGGCGGTATAAGATTTAGCTAGGCGGTTTAAGATTTAGCTAGGCGGTTTAAGATTTAGCTAGGCGGTATAAGATTTAGCTAGGCGGTTTAAGATTTAGCTAGGCGGTATAAGATTTAGCTAGGCGGTATAAGATTTAGCTAGGCGGTATAAGATTTAGCTAGGCGGTATAAGATTTAGCTAGGCGGTTTAAGATTTAGCTAGGCGGTTTAAGATTTAGCTAGGCGGTATAAGATTTAGCTAGTTGGTATAAGATTTAGCTGGGCGGTATAAGATTTAGCTAGGCGGTATAAGATTTAGCTAGTTGGTATAAGATTTAGCTGGGCGGTATAAGATTTAGCTAGGCGGTATAAGATTTAGCTAGTTGGTATAAGATTTAGCTGGGCGGTATAAGATTTGGCTAGGCGATATAAGATTTAGCTGGGCGGTATAAGATTTAGCTAGGCGGTATAAGATTTAGCTAGTTGGTATAAGATTTAGCTGGGCGGTATAAGATTTAGCTAGGCGGTATAAGATTTAGCTAGTTGGTATAAGATTTAGCTAGGCGGTATAAGATTTGGCTAGGCGATATAAGATTTAGCTGGGCGGTATAAGATTTAGCTAGTTGGTATAAGATTTAGCTGGGCGATATAAGATTTAGCTGGGCGGTATAAGATTTAGCTAGTTGGTATAAGATTTAGCTGGGCGGTATAAGATTTAGCTAGTTGGTATAAGATTTAGCTGGGCGATATAAGATTTAGCTGGGCGGTATAAGATTTAGCTAGTTGGTATAAGATTTAGCTGGGCGGTATAAGATTTAGCTAGTTGGTATAAGATTTAGCTGGGCGATATAAGATTTAGCTGGGCGGTATAAGATTTAGCTAGTTGGTATAAGATTTAGCTGGGCGGTATAAGATTTAGCTAGGCGGTATAAGATTTAGCTAGTTGGTATAAGATTTAGCTAGTTGGTATAAGATTTGGCTAGGCGATATAAGATTTAGCTGGGCGGTATAAGATTTAGCTAGTTGGTATAAGATTTAGCTAGGCGGTATAAGATTTGGCTAGGCGATATAAGATTTAGCTGGGCGATATAAGATTTAGCTAGGCGGTATAAGATTTAGCTAGGCGGTATAAGATTTAGCTAGTTGGTATAAGATTTAGCTGGGCGGTATAAGATTTAGCTAGTTGGTATAAGATTTAGCTGGGCGGTATAAGATTTAGCTAGTTGGTATAAGATTTAGCTGGGCGGTATAAGATTTAGCTAGTTGGTATAAGATTTAGCTGGGCGGTATAAGATTTAGCTAGTTGGTATAAGATTTAGCTGGGCGATATAAGATTTAGCTGGGCGGTATAAGATTTAGCTAGTTGGTATAAGATTTAGCTAGTTGGTATAAGATTTGGCTAGGCGATATAAGATTTAGCTGGGCGGTATAAGATTTAGCTAGTTGGTATAAGATTTAGCTAGGCGGTATAAGATTTGGCTAGGCGGTATAAGATTTAGCTAGTTGGTATAAGATTTAGCTAGTTGGTATAAGATTTGGCTAGTTGGTATAAGATTTAGCTAGTTGGTATAAGATTTAGCTAGTTGGTATAAGATTTAGCTAGTTGGTATAAGATTTAGCTAGGCGGTATAAGATTTGGCTAGTTGGTATAAGATTTAGCTAGTTGGTATAAGATTTGGCTAGTTGGTATAAGATTTAGCTAGTTGGTATAAGATTTAGCTAGGCGGTATAAGATTTGGCTAGGCGGTATAAGATTTAGCTAGTTGGTATAAGATTTAGCTAGTTGATATAAGATTTAGCTAGTTGGTATAAGATTTGGCTAGTTGGTATAAGATTTAGCTAGTTGGTATAAGATTTAGCTGGGCGATATAAGATTTAGCTGGGCGGTATAAGATTTAGCTAGTTGGTATAAGATTTAGCTAGTTGGTATAAGATTTGGCTAGGCGATATAAGATTTAGCTGGGCGGTATAAGATTTAGCTAGTTGGTATAAGATTTAGCTAGGCGGTATAAGATTTGGCTAGGCGATATAAGATTTAGCTGGGCGATATAAGATTTAGCTGGGCGATATAAGATTTAGCTGGGCGATATAAGATTTAGCTAGGCGGTATAAGATTTAGCTAGTTGGTATAAGATTTAGCTAGTTGGTATAAGATTTAGCTAGGCGGTATAAGATTTGGCTAGGCGATATAAGATTTAGCTGGGCGATATAAGATTTAGCTGGGCGATATAAGATTTAGCTGGGCGATATAAGATTTAGCTAGGCGGTATAAGATTTAGCTAGTTGGTATAAGATTTAGCTAGTTGGTATAAGATTTAGCTAGTTGATATAAGATTTAGCTAGTTGGTATAAGATTTGGCTAGTTGGTATAAGATTTAGCTAGTTGGTATAAGATTTAGCTGGGCGATATAAGATTTAGCTGGGCGGTATAAGATTTAGCTAGTTGGTATAAGATTTAGCTAGTTGGTATAAGATTTGGCTAGGCGATATAAGATTTAGCTGGGCGGTATAAGATTTAGCTAGTTGGTATAAGATTTAGCTGGGCGGTATAAGATTTAGCTAGGCGGTATAAGATTTAGCTAGTTGGTATAAGATTTAGCTGGGCGGTATAAGATTTGGCTAGGCGATATAAGATTTAGCTGGGCGGTATAAGATTTAGCTAGGCGGTATAAGATTTAGCTAGTTGGTATAAGATTTAGCTGGGCGGTATAAGATTTAGCTAGGCGGTATAAGATTTAGCTAGTTGGTATAAGATTTAGCTAGGCGGTATAAGATTTGGCTAGGCGATATAAGATTTAGCTGGGCGGTATAAGATTTAGCTAGTTGGTATAAGATTTAGCTGGGCGATATAAGATTTAGCTGGGCGGTATAAGATTTAGCTAGTTGGTATAAGATTTAGCTGGGCGGTATAAGATTTAGCTAGTTGGTATAAGATTTAGCTGGGCGATATAAGATTTAGCTAGGCGGTATAAGATTTAGCTAGGCGGTATAAGATTTAGCTAGGCGGTATAAGATTTAGCTAGGCGGTATAAGATTTAGCTAGGCGGTATAAGATTTAGCTAGGCGGTATAAGATTTAGCTAGGCGGTATAAGATTTAGCTAGCCGCTATAAGATTTAGCTAGGCGGTATAAGATTTAGCTAGGCGGTATAAGATTTAGCTAGGCGGTATAAGATTTAGCTAGGCGGTATAAGATTTAGCTAGGCGGTATAAGATTTAGCTAGGCGGTATAAGATTTAGCTAGTTGGTATAAGATTTAGCTAGGCGGTATAAGATTTAGCTAGGCGGTATAAGATTTAGCTAGTTGGTATAAGATTTAGCTAGGCGGTATAAGATTTAGCTAGTTGGTATAAGATTTAGCTAGGCGGTATAAGATTTGGCTAGGCGGTATAAGATTTGGCTAGGCGGTTTAAGATTTAGCTAGGCGGTATAAGATTTAGCTAGGCGGTATAAGATTTAGCTAGGCGGTATAAGATTTAGCTAGGCGGTATAAGATTTAGCTAGGCGCTATAAGATTTAGCTAGGCGGTATAAGATTTAGCTAGGCGCTATAAGATTTAGCTAGGCGGTATAAGATTTAGCTAGGCGGTATAAGATTTAGCTAGGCGGTATAAGATTTAGCTAGTTGGTATAAGATTTAGCTTGGCGGTATAAGATTTAGCTAGGCGGTATAAGATTTAGCTAGGCGGTATAAGATTTAGCTAGGCGGTATAAGATTTAGCTAGGTGGTATAAGATTTAGCTAGGCGGTATAAGATTTAGCTAGGCGGTATAAGATTTAGCTAGCCGCTATAAGATTTAGCTAGGCGGTATAAGATTTAGCTAGGCGGTATAAGATTTAGCTAGGCGGTATAAGATTTAGCTAGGCGGTATAAGATTTAGCTAGGCGGTATAAGATTTAGCTAGTTGGTATAAGATTTAGCTAGTTGGTATAAGATTTAGCTAGGCGGTATAAGATTTAGCTAGGCGGTATAAGATTTAGCTAGTTGGTATAAGATTTAGCTAGGCGGTATAAGATTTAGCTAGTTGGTATAAGATTTAGCTAGGCGGTATAAGATTTAGCTAGGCGGTATAAGATTTAGCTAGGCGGTATAAGATTTAGCTAGGCGGTATAAGATTTAGCTAGTTGGTATAAGATTTAGCTAGTTGGTATAAGATTTAGATAGTTGGTATAAGATTTAGCTAGCCGCTATAAGATTTAGCTAGTTGGTATAAGATTTAGCTAGTTGGTATAAGATTTAGCTAGGCGGTATAAGATTTAGCTAGGCGGTATAAGATTTAGCTAGTTGGTATAAGATTTAGCTAGTTGGTATAAGATTTAGATAGTTGGTATAAGATTTAGCTAGCCGCTATAAGATTTAGCTAGGCGGTATAAGATTTAGCTAGGCGGTATAAGATTTAGCTAGGCGGTATAAGATTTAGCTAGGCGGTATAAGATTTAGCTAGTTGGTATAAGATTTAGCTAGTTGGTATAAGATTTAGATAGTTGGTATAAGATTTAGCTAGCCGCTATAAGATTTAGCTAGTTGGTATAAGATTTAGCTAGTTGGTATAAGATTTAGCTAACCGCTATAAGATTTAGCTAGGCGGTATAAGATTTAGCTAGGCGGTATAAGATTTAGCTAGGCGGTATAAGATTTAGCTAGGCGGTATAAGATTTAGCTAGGCGGTATAAGATTTAGCTAGTTGGTATAAGATTTAGCTAGTTGGTATAAGATTTAGCTAGGCGGTATAAGATTTAGCTAGGCGGTATAAGATTTAGCTAGTTGGTATAAGATTTAGCTAGGCGGTATAAGATTTAGCTAGTTGGTATAAGATTTAGCTAGGCGGTATAAGATTTGGCTAGGCGGTATAAGATTTGGCTAGGCGGTTTAAGATTTAGCTAGGCGGTATAAGATTTAGCTAGGCGGTATAAGATTTAGCTAGGCGGTATAAGATTTAGCTAGGCGGTATAAGATTTAGCTAGGCGGTATAAGATTTAGCTAGGCGGTATAAGATTTAGCTAGGCGCTATAAGATTTAGCTAGGCGGTATAAGATTTAGCTAGGCGGTATAAGATTTAGCTAGGCGGTATAAGATTTAGCTAGTTGGTATAAGATTTAGCTAGGCGGTATAAGATTTAGCTAGGCGGTATAAGATTTAGCTAGGCGGTATAAGATTTAGCTAGGCGGTATAAGATTTAGCTAGGTGGTATAAGATTTAGCTAGGCGGTATAAGATTTAGCTAGGCGGTATAAGATTTAGCTAGCCGCTATAAGATTTAGCTAGGCGGTATAAGATTTAGCTTGGCGGTATAAGATTTAGCTAGGCGGTATAAGATTTAGCTAGGCGGTATAAGATTTAGCTAGGCGGTATAAGATTTAGCTAGTTGGTATAAGATTTAGCTATTTGGTATAAGATTTAGCTAGGCGGTATAAGATTTAGCTAGGCGGTATAAGATTTAGCTAGTTGGTATAAGATTTAGCTAGTTGGTATAAGATTTAGCTAGGCGGTATAAGATTTAGCTAGGCGGTATAAGATTTAGCTAGTTGGTATAAGATTTAGCTAGGCGGTATAAGATTTAGCTAGGCGGTATAAGATTTAGCTAGTTGGTATAAGATTTAGCTAGTTGGTATAAGATTTAGCTAGGCGGTATAAGATTTAGCTAGGCGGTATAAGATTTAGCTAGTTGGTATAAGATTTAGCTAGGCGGTATAAGATTTAGCTAGTTGGTATAAGATTTAGCTAGGCGGTATAAGATTTAGCTAGTTGGTATAAGATTTAGCTAGTTGGTATAAGATTTAGCTAGGCGGTATAAGATTTAGCTAGTTGGTATAAGATTTAGCTAGGCGGTATAAGATTTAGCTAGGCGGTATAAGATTTAGCTAGGCGGTATAAGATTTAGCTAGGCGGTATAAGATTTAGCTAGGCGGTATAAGATTTAGCTAGTTGGTATAAGATTTAGCTAGTTGGTATAAGATTTAGCTAGGCGGTATAAGATTTAGCTAGTTGGTATAAGATTTAGCTAGTTGGTATAAGATTTAGCTAGGCGGTATAAGATTTAGCTAGTTGGTATAAGATTTAGCTAGGCGGTATAAGATTTAGCTAGGCGGTATAAGATTTAGCTAGGCGGTATAAGATTTAGCTAGCCGCTATAAGATTTAGCTAGGCGGTATAAGATTTAGCTAGTTGGTATAAGATTTAGCTAGGCGGTATAAGATTTAGCTAGCCGCTATAAGATTTAGCTAGGCGGTATAAGATTTGGCTAGGCGGTATAAGATTTGGCTAGGCGGTATAAGATAAGATACTCCAAAGAATGGCAAGGCAGAATGGAGGGGCGGATCGCGAAGGCGACCATCCTTCACCACATCTTGCTATCTCCATCAGCAAGTATTAGTTCGTGTGCTGGCATCTTTCTTTGTCATGCCAAATTTATTCTCTGTCTTTCTCAATCTTCATTTCCACAAATCTGTCCATCTGTCGCATGCCCCTTTTCTCCGATGCCGTGGCTTCTCCGGCTATGATATTCCTCATATTTGTCTACATGCAATATATTCGATAGGCTTCAGGTTCTCCTCCCCCTTCACCTCCCCCTTCTCCTCCTCCTCCACCTCCTCCTCTCCCTCATCCTCATCCTTCTTCTTCTTCTTCTTCTTCTTCTTCTTCTTCTTCTTCTTTTTCTTTTTCTTCTTCTTTTTCTTCTTCTTCTTCTTCTTCTTCTTCTTCTTCTTCTTCTTCTTCTTCTTCTTCTTCTTCTTCTTCTTCTTCTTCTTCTTCTTCTTCTACTACTACTATTTCTGCTTCTTCTCCACCTACCATAAGATTCTTAGTAGAATATCATCCCCCAATCACGCATGCCAAACCCTCTGTACGCCAGTTCACAGTTGGTATAACGTTAGCTGATTTCTCTGTCTCCAGTGTGACGCAGCCACTCTGCCACAAACACTCCTTAGTAGCCTTGACGACATGCACAGACAGTTTATTGTACAATTCCTTACTCCCCCTTTGTCGCGTTGGTCATGCGTCGAAGCACACTTGTTCCAGCAGCGAGGTGCTGTGGTCATTTAGAGGTGCCAGGTTCGAATCCCTATCGGTAAATATAGCTGCCATGATTCAATTTAGCAGTCATGACATAGTTCACAGTGAAAGTCTAGTCGCGCACTAGACCGTGAAAAGTTACTCGGTTGTGAGCACTTGTCACACGGCGTGAAACACGCCGGGAGTCGCTGAGCAGGAAGCGAAGCGTCTCCTTGATGGACTCTGCATTTGACCGTGGTCGAGGGTGAATCTGGTCAGACTCGTGACAATGGCATTAGCCACAGGGCCATAATGTGTCTAGATGTTAGTTACTCTTTATAAGTATTTGTATTTGAGTGGTTGCCGGCTTCCTGGTCTAAAGGTTAGCAACTTTACTCCGTAATCTCGTATACTCTCGTAAGTAACGTGACGACGGTGAGAATCAACAGTGGTTCGAATCGCATCGGTAACTTACGGGGTATGTGAGCCGGCCGCTCAGAAAGCAATGGCAAACTACTGAGCGTAATCTTGCCAAGAAATCAACAATCAGCTGCAAGATGCTGATGTTGACAGCGATGTCCTGTAAAAAGGATATGCTAACATTTTTTTTATATGAGTGGTTATGATTGATAGCGGGACGCAGAGGCGTTTCCAAGGCACCAGGGTCATGTTCTATAGTGGCCAAGACCTACTAACACGTCATAGTCGTGCGTCCTGGGCAACAGGTTCCTTCGGAATCCTAGCTAACGTAGTAGGATCACTGATTCTTCCGAAGTCAGAGAGTATCTATCTGCCTGCATGGCGAGGAACCACCAGTCTGCACACCAATAAGCCAGACATGGGACAACGGATACTCACGCAAACCTCAGGTCCGGTATGACATCACACTGAACGAAGGAACAAACTTTATTTTCAAAGGGTTAAGAATTGGGCACGCAGGCCCGTCTAACATTCTGCCCTTCTATCACTCTCTTTCATACATTATTTCATTCACACATCATTCAAGGCTAACAGAGAACAGCAACAATATAAAAGATATGCATTATAAAGGCATGGGCAAAATGCGAACATCAAAACTACACGACTCAGTAAAATTAGATAATGGTCTGACACTTGTTGTTAGCCATGTGGAATATACTGGCCTACCAAAAGGGGACTGGCTGTTATACTAGGGTTTTGTTATTATTATTATTATTTCTATTATTACGGGGGCATCTTGGTTGCTTTAATAGAGTGAAGGAAGTGAACGTTTGAATATAATAAGAATAAGTCACTATATTTGAAGACTCCAAAGCACAGTCCTGGTATAATCAACAACTTGAGGACACTCCCCTGAATACAAATATATTGTGTCCTGCAAATATGAACGAGACAAGAATACAACCACAGCGTGGATTCTTTAAAGCCACGACCCACAATCGGGCATAGACAACGGCCACGCGCCATAATAATAGCTTCCAAATTGTATGTTGTCTACGTTCGTCCTCTCACTCTTACTTCTTTCATCTATTTCTATGAAAGCCAAACGATACATGCATGTTTATTTATGATCGGTCTTGGTAGCCTCAAAGGGTTCCCAAATTGATACTTCATTAACACAGGGGCATTATGTTACTCTGCTATTATATACTCAATGTTCTTTTCTCTCCACCAGCATGAGTGCGGTCACACGAGGGTTCGATTCTTGTACACGCCTCTAGCTACAGGAGGGACAGATTGGCTACCCATCCCTCTGTGTACCCAGGCCTAAAGTATGAGATTGTTCAAACACTGCACACACCCTAAACTATGTGATTGTTCAAACACTTCACATACCAAGGCCTAAACTATGTGATTGTTCAAACATTTCATATAAAACTGTCAAACTGTCATTTACTGCCAATATAGTACCTTGCGGTGTATGGCAGAGGGGTCTTTGAGCCTGAGGAATTACGGCTGCCTGGCTAGTGTAGTCGCCGCGAACTGTGCAGGTTAGGATTTTCTTTTTGCCCCCGACAGGAAAAAATCCCACACCTTACCGAGGGACCGAACTCGGGTCTCCCGAAGGAGAGTCCGGCTTTCTAGCCAGCCGCTCCTCAAAACCAGGCCTAAACTATGTGATTGTTCAAACACTTCACATACCCAGGACTAAACTATGTGATTGTTCAAACACTTCACATGCCCAGGCCTAAACTATGTGATTGTTCAAACATTTCACATACCCAGGCCTAAACTATGTAATTGTTCAAACACTTCACATGCCCAGGCCTAAACTATGTGATTGTTCAAACATTTCACATACCCAGGCCTAAACTATGTGATTGTTCAAACACTTCACATGCCCAGGCCTAAACTATGTAATTGTTCAAACACTTCACATGCCCAGGCCTAAACTATGTGATTGTTCAAACATTTCACATACATTGGCACCTTGCCGTCTTGACAGACGATAGTTTGTGCTTTAAAAAGGCATAATAACTTTTAACTATGGTGGTAGCGAGTGTGACTGATAAGGCCAATTTGCGCTGTAAATGTCCGTTCACAGTGGGTGCATCAGAACAGGTGGTCATTTCCACCATCATGCACCATCTTACGTCTCAAACGCTTGGTGTGTGACTTTTCTGCAATAATTTTCTCCTTTGACTTTATTCCATTTCTGATATTTGCCCTCCATGCAACACGTTCAGCGGCGACTTGCTCCCAATGTGCATTATCAATGCCTGTATCAATCATGTCCCGCTTACACACATCTTTGTATCGTAGTAGAGGCCGACCCTGAGATCTCTTACCCATCTGTAATTCACCAAAAAAGATATCCTTTGGTATTCTACCATCACCCATCCTCCTAAGATGTCATAACCATCTAAGTCTACGAAGACTGAGCATGGAATAAACTGTCACACAACCTGATCTTTCCAATACTTCAGTATTTGTGATTTTTTCTTGCCACTTAATACCAAGAATTCTTCGCAGACACCGCATATGAAAGCTGTTTAAATTGTTTTCTTGGTGTGAGTAAGTTGTCCAGGTTTCACTGCCATAGAGAAGAGTACTAAGGACACAGGCTTGATAGACAAGGACTTTTGTTTTGGCAGTAAGCTTCCTGTTCTCCCAGACTCTTTTTCTTAACCTGTTCATTGTTGTTGCTGCCTTACCAATCCGGATGTTGATTTCCTGATCTAGGGATAATTTGCTATTTACCACTGAAAACATTTCACATACCCAGGCCTAAACTATGTAATTGTTCAAATACTTCACATGCCCAGGCCTAAACTATGTAATTGTTCAAACACTTCACATGCCCAGGCCTAAACTATGTGATTGTTCAAACATTTCACATACCCAGGCCTAAACTATGTGATTGTTCAAACATTTCACATACCCAGGCCTAAACTATTTGATTGTTTAAACACTTCACATACCCACGGCACGTTCCTTCTGCGGGAGATATTCTTTTTTTTTTTTTTTTAATACAACAATGAAAAGTGAATGGAACACTCAATCATTCTTAATTTTAAATTACAGCATAGCTGTTAAAATGTGAGCAGGTGTTTCGTATTTTTAAATTTTATTTTGGACATTTCTATTCTCTTTATTATTTCTCTATCATACTAATCATCATCTATTATTATTGTCATTGCTTTTTCTTTTATATAACAAAAGAGAGAAAAAAACGCTATGTGTTGTTCAAGTGTGTTTTCATTCACTGTAATTATCAATTTGGCTTAGTGCTATATTTATTGATATTCATAGCATTCGTGCAACTTTAAATTTATCTCGAAGCCATTCTTGCTACTTAGTTTATGTACTTCAGTTAATAATTTTAGAAGACCCAGATAACGATCACTTTCAGATTAATATCCGAATTGTGGCTAATTAGGTCACAGGATTGTTAATCTGAGGCTGGGGTGGGCTCTAAGTATCCCACGTCTGAGGTTGAACGGGATATAGGTAATGAGAAAACAAGAGAGAGGTCCAGCTCTATTTCAGCCACCCGCTGTGTATCGAAGCCATATTTTTAGTTTTTTTTTTATTGATTTTCCTCCAGTTTCCAGTCTTGGTCTCCGCCCTGTGTAGATGAATAAATTCACTGTGTTTCGTGCACGGTCAATGTTTCTAGTGAGCATAGTGTGTGTCTAGTGTATTTGCGGTACTTCTGGTATACAAGCAATATGTGCAATATAATGTCAATATGTCTAGTGTAGTATTTAGGGTACTATGAAAGTATTCAGCGTACAGTCAAAGTATTTAGTGTACTATCAATGTATCTAGTGTACTAACTACTATCAATATGTCTGGTGCACCATCATTATTTCTGGTGTACTATTAAGAAGTCTCGTGTACTATCAATATGTCTAGTGTACTATCAATACGTCTAGTGCACTGTGTCTAGTGTACTCTCAATATGTCTAATGTACTAGCAATATGTCTTGTGTACTACCAATATGTCAATAATTATTAATTATTTCGTCTTATCGTGAGAAGAGAGGCAGTGAAAAACACAGTGAAGACTAGAAAGATCAGACGAAGGAGAAGCAGAGAAGAGGATGGATATCATCAGCAGAGTGATCCTGGGTACCAAGGACCGAGATCTTTGGCGAGAAATGAAGGCTAATGCTACCTGGAAAGGCACATGATGATGATGGTGTCTATCAACGTATCTAAGATATGATGAAAAGTATTATGAAAACATGAGTACTCTAATGCGCATTTTCCTAATACAAATACTACTATCAATATATTTCTATTCACTATACATGATAACCTAGCGAATCAGTTGGTTATAATGACACCACCGAAGAAAACGAAAACCATCTAGAATATTGTCTTCAGCCATTCAGACACCTATAGCGCAATTTCAATGGTTATATATGAAATTTGTCCGTATCTCAGAATCGATTACACCATTATTTCTACCCCGTTCAAAGAGAAGATATATTGGGGTCTATTCCTGGCTCATATTAATAAGCCTTTAACCGAGTCAGCTACAAATAAGATATATTATTTGAATTTTTTTTTTTTAATAAAGAGGCTAATAGCCCTTGGTTCCATAGTTGTGAGTTCGGGTGTATGATAGCCTTGGCTAATGACACCCTTTTGTGGGTGGCCTTTTGGTAATGCGACGAAGTACATTTGTTCCTGCGACAAGGCAGAAGGTGACAGGTTTGTAACTAAAGCTTTCAATTGTTATGTTGTCTAATGTGTCCTTTAATCTCGACTTCTTTCTTCTTCTTCAATAAGAATCAACCAACGTTTACTGACATAATTCGAATATTATTTGTTGCGTGCGTTGTAAAGGGAGATAACCTTAATATTTCAACATCTAACTATATTACAGAGTTATTGACCTTTACAGTCACACATTATCCTCATTCATTCATTCATTCATTCAGTAACATATCCTTTGCAGAACATCGCTCCCATTTAACAACCTTCCGGACAACTTCTCGGTCACAAGCAAGATTTCCCGCTTCCGATACACTCATGTAGAGATCATCCGCCACATCCTGCACCCATCTTATCTTTGGCCTTCCTCTCCTTCTCTTCCCAAGCATGGACCCCTCCATTATTGTTCTCTCCAAACTTTCATGTTTCAAGTGACCAAGATATATGTCAATTTTCTTTGTTTTATCGTCTTTAATAGCCACCCCTCTTCAATATTCAGCTCTTGAAGTATGAATGCATTTGTACTTTTCTTTACCAAAGATATTCTTAAAACCCGTCTATAATATTTATATTCAAAGGCATTTATGCGCTGTTCAGCTTGTTTAGTAAGTGTCCAGGTCTCACAGCCTATGTTGCAATGGGAAAGATGAAAAACCTAATTTTTGTAGTTCTATCTGCCCCACTTCATAATGTATTCAGTTGTTTTAGTCTTTGAACAGCAACTGATATTCTTCGTTTAATTTCTTTCATTGAGTTACCATTGTTTGTAATCAATGACCCAAGATATTCAAAATGTTCCACCATCTCCAATCTTTCCTCATTAACATATATTTTCTCTAGACCTCTATAATATTGTCTTCAGCAATTCTGAGACCTTTGTGCCATTTTAATGGCTGGATATGAATTATGTCCATATGTTAGATTCGATTATGTAATTATCTCTACCCCGTTCACCCTCAAAGAGAAGTTATATTATTGTCCATCCCAGGCTCAGATTAATAATCCTGTGATTAGGTCAGTCACAAATAAGATATTAATTTGAATATTTTTTAAATTTTATTTATAAGGAGGGTAATGGTCCTGATTCCATAGTTATGAGTTCGGGTGGATGACAGAAGATCTGGATAATGACACCCTATTGAGGGTGGCCTGTTGGTCTTGCGACGAAGTACAGTTGTTCCTGCAGCGAGGCAGAAAGTGACAGGTTCGAATCTCAGGTTTGTAACCAAAGCTTTCAATTGTTATGTTGTCTACTGTGTCCTTTCATCTCTAGTTCTTTCTTCTACTTCTGTGAGAACCAACCAACACTTACGAACTTAATGTTTTTTTTTTCTTGAGCTAGTTCGCTTTGAACTCAAGCGTAGTGCATCCACACTACTTTTACTAGTGCTGGACCAAATTTTGCGTGTGGATTAGCGTTCCCTATTAACAGTGTCCCTCGCCATCAGGCGAACTCACATCGACTTCAGAGTTACTTGTAATTAATGTCCCCAAGTCAAGGATGATAGGTCAACATTTTAGTCCAACTCTCCGGTGTATGGAATGAACCCCTTACCTCGGAATCAGCACACCGGATGTTTAAGAGCATGCGTTTTTATCCATTCGCCCATGGTGAACTACATAAACATAATTAGAATATTATTTGTTGCATGCGATGTTAAGGGAGATAACCTTGATATTTCAACATCTAACTATATTACAGAGTTCTTTAACTTTACAGTCAATTATCCTAGTTTTAGAAAATTAGAATGATCATATAAGCGTACAGAGGTTCGAGTGGTTGAGAGGTTTAACGCGCTTAAACTTTCTTGTCTGGCACGCAGCGTAGTGGGTTCGCCCCACACGCGGATCAATTGGCTCCTCGTTTTTTTTCGTTTTTTTTTTAAACTTGAGAACGTACATAACAAGTATCTAGAGCAGTCTGAGATAGTTTACCTGATGGCAAGAGACACTCGGCAACAAGGACGCTAACCCTCATGCAAAATGTAATCCAGCGCATTCGTTATTAGTGTGGACAACGCTCGACTTTAAAAGCGAGCGATGGCAACAACAATACTAAATTAAGATAAACTTATTGATTATCGCTCTTAGAACATACAGGGGCAATAAGTAGAGATCAAAGAATACACATGGCAACATGTAAACATTATAAGTAAACCTCCAAATAACAACATTCTCCAAATAGCAGCAGATTCCACATAGAAGGAAACTCTAAGTAACAACAGACTACATCGCTGTGTCCACCACAAAAGATAACGTACATTTTGTATACATATATGAAACCTGACGTGGAGAACTGTTCTTTTTAGGAATGTGCCAATTTCTCATTCGCATGTATGAATTGAACATAGCATACAACATTGATATGACATAAACTATGCTTTCTTAAGAAAGAAAAAAATTTAAAAAAAAAAAAAAAAAAAAAAAATCATTTGTACGAAATAAAACCACATTAAAAGGAAGGCATGTAATTGAAATAGTGACAATGGGCATAACAACATCAGTTACTTCAAGGGACATTACTAAACGTTGCATGGATTTATTATGCGATTTAAATAATTGTAGTATTTATATTAATCTTTTATTTTTTTTTTTTAATTTATAAAATATAGCGATAGTTATATGAAACATAAACAATGGATATTAATTTAAGTCATCTTCAAAGTAGTGTAAAAGTAATGACTGTATTTTACACGTGTAAGAATTTTATAACTCACTTTTCTATTTCTCCTCGATATTACATTTAATATTTTATTAAATTATATGTTAGTGATTACAAATATGAAAATTGTCCAATTTTTGTCAGGCCTGTAAAAGGTCAAATTTAGTCTTTAAGTTTAAGTTTCAGTGTACCGATCAGTTTATTTTGAATTTTTGACAGGCCTGTCACCTACAGATTTTAAGTTTGTGGTGCGTTATTCTTTGGAAGTAATATTCCAAAGAATACTGTGTATTTTCTTTGGAATTATTATTACCGAAAACAAGAAATTATCGGCATGTATTCTAATATTACTGCATTTGCAATTCCAAGAGACGACTACGAAGTCCAGCAACTTCACCAGCCTGGTACCATAGTCTGTTCGATTACTGGTCCTGGTGGAGCTACTAAATCAACACCAGGATTTATTGTTAGTGACATAACTGGTCCAGGAGGTGTGTCTTCTTAGGGAATCATCGACCTGCATAGGTTCTAGGTTCCCACTAGGTAGTACTTTCACCTGTCAACAAAGGCGCAGAAGGCCGTGCATGAAACGTTACACAGTAAAACGTTCTCTTTAACAAGCCTGGGAATAGACATATCTTTAGAGCACCCAGAGAAAGAAAGAGACGGGCTGACCATTCACTGGTTACCTGTCACGATCACTCCCGAGGGAGTTTAAAAACTGGTGCACAGTATTATTGGGGATGACAAGCCTGAGGTTTTCAGGCTAAAAAAATGGGGTTGGCAAGTGGGGTGCACTCTGCAACCCGAAAAAAGGACGGCCCCTATTACATACGGACCTACACTCTTGGTATTATGAACAATAATCACAGAGTGTTGGTCACGATGCCGGGGAGAAAGACCAACTGTCCGGCGTGTGGCCAAGACAACCACTGGGCAAATAAATGTCCTAGTAGAAGACAACCGATGACATCAACAGCAGCAGCAATTGGTGAACACAATCACGAAGATTTTCCGCCACTCATAAGAGAAACTCTCCTCGGGAAACAACTGAACTGACTTAAACTTTCAAGAGTCAAAACAACACCAAGAAGACAGAAACACAAGAAAATAACACAAAAGAAAACAATTTATAAAACGAAAACTCTGACCGTTTTCAAATCGTCCTCGAATTCAATGAAGAGAAAGTGGGCAGACAGAAGACTACTGCAGTCAAAACACGGCTTTGACGCAGTAACAGACGATCTATCACCGACTAGATACATACCAGAAAAAGAAGGAAAGCATCAAAGACATTACAGACAAGAGAAAGGAAAATGGACAAGAAGAACAAGAGGACAAACAAGTTCAAGACCAAGAAGACACATCCAGCATACCAGACAGTCTCTTTGTAGACACCGTGATAAGAACGAAGATCATGATGATCCTCTTGCATAAATATTTGTTACTGAAAACTTGCTCTTAGGCGTGTCCACCATGGATAATAACTTGGCGTGCCAATGTATATAGTAATTATATCTCATTTATATGTTTTCACTAAAATTACAATGGTTAGTGATTTAATTATTATTACTTTAAACATCCCATCTGACGTGTCTCCACCTTGTCGTGGTAGAGGGGCTTGCGTGTCCCAATGACCACTAAGGCGCTCTCAGCTGAAGGATATGGCTGAGCGCATCTAAGTCAATATCTCCCGGATGTTAGGGCCGGGTGGATACTCACCCACTGCAAGTGGAGGAGAGATGCGCCTACATGCTTGGTCCAAATACTTGTTCTACGGCCCCCAGCCGAGAGATATGAGGGATCCCCCAGATGAGAGGGCCTGGCCGTTACTCGCTCCCTGCTGCATGGATGTAAGGTGCTGAGCCGGCAGCACATGTAGCCTACCTCGTGAACGTTACTAAAGGTGAAAAAGCGACCCAATCGCACACAATGGTTACGATGCAAGTCTGTACTTGAGCTCATTGAGTGAGCGTAGTCAAAGGTGGAAAACCGTTTCATTAACCCGAAATGGAACGCTTGGCTAGCGAACTCGTTACATGGAAGTCCGAAGCGACAGCTTGCCGAGTGGATGTTGTCACATTAACACGAAATGGAACGCTTGGCTAGCGAATCCATTACGTGGACGTCCGAAGCGTAAGCTTGCTGAGTGGATATCGTCTGCAGACTGTTCCTGGTCTGTGTGGGGAGCGGCCAGGAATGAACAAAATGCCCGATATATAGAAGTGAGGAATTAAAGCGGCCATGAGCAAGACGTGGAGATTCCTTGAGTGAGCCCAGTCTCAGAGCGCTATGTGCCGGCTCTGCAATTATGGAAGCCTCCTTGGATGGCGGAAAGTTCCCATGGACTGTCTCTGCCTTCCCTTGAGAGCTGACCGTGAAGTCTTTGGCTGTTCTAACTTGATCAGCAGAGATTTGGACACCACAGCAGTAAGAGTCGAATATCCTTCGAAAGCACGAGAAGGCAAACCCGTTTACCGAAGGCAATTAAGGCGATGCTAACCTGAAAAAATTAACTTCTATAATATTTAATTTCTATGTTCTGTTATGGTATAGGATTTCATACTGAAGACTGATGATTGATAAAATACTGTCAAATTGACTTTGTACGTAACGGTTGTCATGGAAACCAAGATAAACATCGGCCATATTGGATTTCTTTAATGTGGTCTAAAACAGTTATTTATTAATTTACAAGCTTCATATTTTGTATATGGGTACAGACATAAAATATGTACATTCTGTCAGAAGCTTTTAGTGATATCCCTTGGACATTTTTTTCTTCATAATTAAAAATAAATTTCAACATTTTCATGTACAATATTTTTGATTATTTTTACTACTGCACAAAAACTAAATCTTAGTTTTAAAAAAAGCTCTTGACAAAATGTAAATAATACAATGATAAATATGTCTGCTAATTTTCATTGTAATATGACTAGCCGTTTTTAAAAAAAAATTGAAACAAAGTAAAAAAAAATATGGCAAAATGAGAAAACGGGGAAAAACAAATTATTTTCATGTTTTTTTGTACTAAAAAAGTTATCTTAGGGTCAATTTCAGACTTTTCTGTAATGTTTAAGTTCTGGTAGGCTTTTCGGTGCTTACGAGCATTTGCCAGTTATTGACTTCGTGATTTCTTACGTTGAGAATATGATTGTATGTTAAATTTCTTGGAACAAGGCATTTTTCAATTCGCGTGTGGATCGGTTGCCAAGCGAAAACACAACAAAACAGCCATCTTGGAAACCCACGTGATCAGATTCCGCCAACGAGCGTTGCGCATTCGGCGAGGTGTTCCATATATGGGATTTTCCGGAAGATTATTGATTCGAAAGAAACTGTCCTACAAAGAAGAGCTCTCAATTAAACGAACCCGAAGTTTAACGAACAATTAGGGGAGTTCATGACCTTTACAGTGATGTATGAAACACCCGGATCGTGCGTCGTCGAGACATCGTTGCTATGGTTTAAAAAAACGTCAATTTCGTTGCAATTTTCAATAATTAGACAATTCTACACCTAATGTGGGTTCAGTAACATATGAATATTGCATTAAATAACAGATTTTAAAGAAAAACAAGTACCAAATCTGATAGAAGACATGCTAAGGCTAAGGTGTTTAAAAATGAACCATTCCAAAAATAGCCAAACTGACCAAAAGTCGATATTTTTTGAGGTTAGCATCGCCTTAAGATTTTTATTTCTTTTGCGCTCGCTCTGTTTGAACTCAAGCGTAGACCATATACACTATTTATAGCAGCGATGGACTGAATTTTGCGTGTGGGTTAGCTTTCCCTATTAACAGTGTCCCTCATTATCACAATAATCCACTCCGACTTCAGAGGTACTTGTAATTTACGTCCCCAAGTCAAGGACAAGAAGTTAACATTTTAGTCTCAAATAACTGGTTGAAGACACTACCTCAGTTTCAGCAAACCGGGTATTTCAGAACGAGCGCTCTTATCTATTCGGCTTATTATTTGCTTTTTGAACTCTTTTTCTGTCCTCCGCTCCATCTCTTGCCCGGTATTTTCCGATATCAGGCTGATCACTTCGTTGCACCTCTTCCTTTGACGAGTCCATACAGGTCTTGTGTTTTTCTTTATGGTTTTGATGAATAGTCCTGGAATACCCGTTGCTTTCAATACCCGGGGTGAATGTATTTCCCCGTCTATGGTATTCTCCACTTCCTTCTCTAAAACTACATCTCCATTGTCATCAATTCCTTCTCTACAACTACTTCTCCATTGTCTCCACTTCCGTCTCTAAAACTACATCTTTATTGTCTCCACTTCCTTCTCTAAAACTACATCTCTATTGTCTTCACTTCCTTCTCTAAAACTACTTCTCCATTGTCTCCACTTCCTTCTCTAAAACTACATCTCCATTGTCTCCACTTCCGTCTCTAAAACTACTTCTCCATTGTCTCCACTTCCTTCTCTAAAACTACATCTCCATTGTCATCAATTCCTTCTCTACAACTACTTCTCCATTGTCTCCACTTCCGTCTCTAAAACTACATCTTTATTGTCTCCACTTCCTTCTCTAAAACTACATCTCTATTGTCTCCACTTCCGTCTCTAAAATTACTTCTCCATTGTCTCCACTTCCTTCTCTAAAACTACATCTCCATTGTCTCCACTTCCGTCTCTAAAACTACTTCTCCATTGTCTCCACTTCCTTCTCTAAAACTACTTCTCCATTGTCTCCACTTCCTTCTCTGAAACTACTTCTCCATTGTCTCCACTTCCTTCTCTAAAACTACATCTCCATTGTCTCCACTTCCTTCTCTAAAACTACTTCTCCATTGTCTCCACTTCCTTCTCTGAAACTACTTCTCCATTGTCTCCACTTCCTTCTCTAAAACTACATCTCCATTGTCTCCACTTCCTTCTCTAAAACTACTTCTCCATTGTCTCCACTTCCTTCTCTAAAACTACATCTCCATTGTCTCCACTTCCTTCTCTAAAACTACTTCTCCATTGTCTCCATTTCCTTCTCTAAAACTACTTCTCCATTGTCTCCACTTCCTTCTCTAAAACTACATCTCCATTGTCTCCACTTCCGTCTCTAAAACTACATCTCCATTGTCTCCACTTCCGTCTCTAAAACTACATCTCCATTGTCTCCACTTCCGTCTCTAAAACTACATCTCCATTGTCTAAATTTCCGTCTCTAAAACTACATCTCCATTGTCTCCACTTCCTTCTCTAAAACTACATCTCCATTGTCTCCATTTCCGTCTCTAAAACTACATCTCCATTGTCTCCACTTCCGTCTCTAGACCTACATATCCATTGTCTCCACTTCCTTCTCTAAAACTACATCTCCATTGTCTCCATTTCCGTCTCTAAAACTACATCTCCATTGTCATCAATTCCTTCTCTAAAACTACATCTCCGTTGTCTCCACTTCCGTCTCTAAAACTACATCTCCATTGTCTCCACTTCCTTCTCTAAAACTACATCTCCATTGTCTCCACTTCCGTCTCTAAAACTACATCTCCATTGTCATCAATTCCTTCTCTAAAACTACATCTCCATTGTCTCCACTTCCTTCTCTAAAACTACATCTCCATTGTCTCCATTTCCGTCTCTAAAACTACATCTCCATTGTCTCCACTTCCGTCTCTAAAACTACATCTCCATTGTCTCCACTTCCTTCTCTAAAACTACATCTCCATTGTCTCCACTTCCGTCTCTAAAACTACATCTCCATTGTCTCCATTTCCGTCTCTAAAACTACATCTCCATTGTCATCAATTCCGTCTCTAAAACTACATCTCCATTGTCATCAATTCCTTCTCTAAAACTACATCTTTATTGTCTCCACTTCCTTCTCTAAAACTACATCTCCATTGTCTCCACTTCCTTCTCTAAAACTACATCTCCATTGTCTCCACTTCCGTCTCTAAAACTACATCTCCATTGTCTCCATTTCCGTCTCTAAAACTACATCTCCATTGTCTCCACTTCCGTCTCTAAAACTACATCTCCATTGTCTCCACTTCCTTCTCTAAAACTACATCTCCATTGTCTCCATTTCCGTCTCTAAAACTACATCTCCATTGTCTCCACTTCCGTCTCTAGACCTACATCTCCATTGTCTCCACTTCCTTCTCTAAAACTACATCTCCATTGTCTCCATTTCCGTCTCTAAAACTACATCTCCATTGTCATCAATTCCTTCTCTAAAACTACATCTCCATTGTCATCAATTCCTTCTCTAAAACTACATCTCCATTGTCTCCACTTCCGTCTCTAAAACTACATCTTTATTGTCTCCACTTCCTTCTCTAAAACTACTTCTCCATTGTCTCCACTTCCTTCTCTAAAACTACTTCTCCATTGTCTCCACTTCCTTCTCTAAAACTACATCTCCATTGTCTCCACTTCCTTCTCTAAAACTACTTCTCCATTGTCTCCACTTCCTTCTCTAAAACTACTTCTCCATTGTCTCCACTTCCGTCTCTAAAACTACATCTCCATTGTCTCCACTTCCGTCTCTAAAACTACATCTCCATTGTCTCCACTTCCGTCTCTAAAACTACTTCTCCATTGTCTCCACTTCCGTCTCTAAAACTACATCTCCATTGTCTCCACTTCCGTCTCTAAAACTACATCTCCATTGTCTCCACTTCCGTCTCTAAAACTGCATCTCCATTGTCTCCACTTCCGTCTCTAAAACTACATCTCCATTGTCTCCACTTCCGTCTCTAAAACTACATCTCCATTGTCTCCACTTCCGTCTCTAAAACTACATCTCCATTGTCATCAATTCCGTCTCTAAAACTACATCTCCATTGTCTCCACTTCCTTCTCTAAAACTACATCTTTATTGTCTCCACTTCCTTCTCTAAAACTACTTCTCCATTGTCTCCACTTCCGTCTCAAAAACTACATCTCCATTGTCATCAATTCCTTCTCTAAAACTACATCTCCATTGTCTCCACTTCCGTCTCTAAAACTACATCTTTATTGTCTCCACTTCCTTCTCTAAAACTACTTCTCCATTGTCTCCACTTCCTTCTCTAAAACTACTTCTCCATTGTCTCCACTTCCTTCTCTAAAACTACATCTCCATTGTCTCCACTTCCTTCTCTAAAACTACTTCTCCATTGTCTCCACTTCCTTCTCTAAAACTACTTCTCCATTGTCTCCACTTCCGTCTCTAAAACTACATCTCCATTGTCTCCACTTCCGTCTCTAAAACTACATCTTTATTGTCTCCACTTCCTTCTCTAAAACTACTTCTCCATTGTCTCCACTTCCTTCTCTAAAACTACTTCTCCATTGTCTCCACTTCCTTCTCTAAAACTACATCTCCATTGTCTCCACTTCCGTCTCTAAAACTACATCTCCATTGTCTCCACTTCCGTCTCTAGAACTACTTCTCCATTGTCTCCACTTCCGTCTCTAAAACTACATCTCCATTGTCTCCACTTCCGTCTCTAAAACTAAATCTCCATTGTCTCCACTTCCGTCTCTAAAACTACATCTCCATTGTCTCCATTTCCGTCTCTAAAACTGCATCTCCATTGTCTCCACTTCCGTCTCTAAAACTACATCTCCATTGTCTCCATTTCCGTCTCTAAAACTACATCTCCATTGTCTCCACTTCCTTCTCTAAAACTACATCTCCATTGTCTCCACTTCCTTCTCTAAAACTACATCTCCATTGTCTCCACTTCCTTCTCTAAAACTACTTCTCCATTGTCTCCACTTCCTTCTCTAAAACTACATCTCCATTGTCTCCACTTCCTTCTCTAAAACTACATCTCCATTGTCTCCACTTCCTTCTCTAAAACTACATCTCCATTGTCATCAATTCCTTCTCTAAAACTACATCTCCATTGTCTCCACTTCCTTCTCTAAAACTACATCTCCATTGTCTCCATTTCCGGTTCCAAATGTTGCTGTTATGTAGGCACAGGGGGCACAGAGTTGGATTGAGCGCCCATCCTTGCATAAACACCCCAAGGCTCGTGCATTCATTACCTCTGCAGCAAAAGTCCAACTCCTGGCCTTCACGTGGCGGTACTGTTTTAACTAACAGGAGAAGAGGCGGCGGCGAGTCACTGGCGCCGAAAAATAACCTGTACGCTCTAGACGTGTATGCACGTACATGCATGCGCAGACACGCATGTGCGCGCCTACACATCTAATCTAGAGTAAGACCACAGTCTGCTCTAGCAAAGGAAAGGTGCTGAAGAAGGAGGCAACCAGTCAAGAGGCGCGCCACAGAAATCAGGATGCTACGCAATTACGCCATGAAATATGTCGACTACTGCTAAATTGTATAGTATTAGCCCTGCTTTGTACCCCCAGACACGTCGAGTGCCCGGTCCTATGCCTCGAAATGGTCCAACCACAACTACTGGAGGTCCTTCTCATATGTTCTATGGAGCCGGGGGACCTGAGAATAGAGCGTCTGGCCATACCAAGCAAAGACTAGAAAAAAATGCAACTGGAATGCGGAGTGAGACAGCAACATCAAAACAATAGAACTAGAAAACATCTTGGACCAAGAAAACGTAAACGTATGTTGCTTGCAAGAAACTCACCTCAAAGAAAATATAGCCTTTAAAATCAGAGGCTACCAGTGTTACCGATCTGACCGAAAGGACAGGCGAAAGGGTGTGATACTGACCCTTGTCAAAAATAACATCACTGCTTCCCAAATTGAAGTTTACATAGAAGTGGCTGAGTATTGGACACTTAAACTTAAGACAGGCAATACAGACCTACATCTGATCAATAACAACTGTCAAAGTGACCGCCCACAGGCACTGGACACACTACCATTAAAAGAAAAAAGAATAATTGTGTGTGGCGATTTCAACAGCCACTCGCAGAGCGACCTGGGGCTGTTATCACAAGGACCAGAGAGGAAAGAACTGGAAGACTGGCGGGTTGAGAATAGATTTATCTTGATTAACAAGCCGTCTGACCCACATACTTTCTACTCGAGATCATGGCACACTTCAAGTACATATGAACTGGCTTTTCATTCACCAGACATGGAGTGGAACATTAAACGAATTGTTGGGAAACAACTTGGTGGCAGTGACCATCGGCCAGTCTTTCTAACTGTAGAAAATGAGCTTGTAAGTGAAAGCAGCACTCTCTTGATGTGGAACTACAAGAAAGAAGACTGGGCAATGTACAAGCATGGAATCAACATATGGTTAGAAGCCTGAACACTGAGAAAGACATAAATAAAGTAGTTGAAGAGTTTGGGAAATGCATACTACAGGCAGCACAAGAAGCAGTACCAAGAGGAGCCCGTAAATATTATAAACCCTACTGGAGTAGTGAACTGGAACAGTTGCATAATAATGTGGAAGTGTGTAGAAAGCAAGCAGAGGCCAAACCCAGCCAAGAGCACCACAATAAATACCAGCACGCAAAAGCCAAATTTCAAAGGGCCAAGCTGCAGGCTAGACGGAAAGGCTGGCAGGAGAAAACAGAGTCACTGAACTTTGAAAGAGACGCAAGGAAGTTGTGGAAGCTAATAAAACAAATTAACGATGAGGGCACATAGAGAAACTCAAAAATTGTACTAGATAAAGACGGAAACATCTTAACAGGAAAGCAATCATTTTGTGGACTCATTCGCACAAGATAACAATATCGAAATTAGACCAGAGAAGCAACAAGAGATTCGAGATAAATGGCAACATACAGGACAGAATGAAGTACTACATGAGCTTCTGGAGGCACCTATCACCACCAGCGAACTGTAGCTAGCCATATCAAAACTGAAAATTAGAAAGTCATCAGGAGCTGATGGTTTTTTTTTTTATTTTGTTGCGTATCCCTTACGGGATGTTGCAGTCAACACCAGCATTTTCAGCTGCTGTTGATGTACTAGGCAAGTGTTACGTTCAGTAGTTTGCCATTGCTTTCTGAACGACCGGCCCCTATACCTTTTTTCGAAAAAACCAGCACCGCTGTGTTTCGAACCCGGGTATACGGGCTCACAAACCGCGTTCGCAAGCCCTTAGCCACAGAGAATCAGGAACCTAAGAACAGAGGCCAAAGCAAAGCTGTTGCAGATCTTCAGTAACAGTTGGACCTTAGGCAGTGTTCGACAAGCCTGGATATAAGCAATCATGATACCTCTTCTAAAATCAGAGAAAGATAGTTCCATTGCCTCCAGCTACAGTCCAATTAGCCTCACCAGCTGTTTCTGCAAAACAATGGTGCGAATCATCAATCACAGACTGCAATTGTACATTGAAAGTGAAAACATCTTTGTGCCACAGAAGGCTGGCTTTAGACAGTGTTACTCTAGGAAGATCAGACTACCTGCCTCTCTCAAGAAATTGAGGATGCATTCCTAGAGAAGAAGCTGGTACTTGCGGCATGGATAGATCTGAAGAAAGTTTCTAACGAAGTCTGGAAAGAAGGTCTGATGAAGAAACTGAGAAACTGCAAAGTCAATGGAAGAATGTACAAATGGGTGAAAGCATACTTGCACAACAGAAGAGCCCGAGTACAGATAGACGTACCCAAGAGCAAGAAAATATTACTGCGTCAAGGTGCTCCCCAGGGCGGAGTCGTGTCCCCCACACTTTTTTCTAATCTTTATCAATGATCTTGTTGATTATTTGGTTGTTTCGGGATTTGAAATTTAAATATTGAGCACAACCCACTACTGGCAACGCTGATCGTATTCCGGTATGAACCTAAGGCCTATCCACGTCAATATGGAAGCACTATACTCGAGTTTAGCTCTCGTTTGAGCTCGTCAGTAGTGCATATCCCTGACTGGATCCGGAAACAAGCCCCGGATCACTGGCGTGTGAAGCGGGTGTGTAGCCACACGGCACACGCTGAACACGCCAAATTATCATAAAAGAATATCACAACGCTACCCATCATAGGCTATGCTCAAGATTGCCCAATCGCCGCGACTAACGTCCGTCAATCGATGTGGACCCAAACGATCAGGACTTCTCACTGGCAAGGAACACCAGGCCTCCTAAAATCCAGTGAGCAATAATCAAATTGAAAACTTAACTATGAGACGGTTGAAAAGAAATAGTTTTATCCACCATGCCAAACGACTCTGCAAAGAAACCACATATCTGCCAACAGTTGGTATCCCCTTGAAAACTATTCCAGGGCGAATTCCATGGAAAGTTGAACATGGACTATCACTATAAATCCAGAAAAAAAGTGAGAGGAATATTTGACAAGGAAGAACAGAACAGTGTACAGCGCAGAACAGTCACTCTCAGCTTCCTTGATGAAGAATACCCAGAGGACCTTTGATTCCGAGTCTTCACAGATGGGTCAGCACGAAATGTTGTTCGAAATGAGGGTGCGGGAGTGTACATAGAATTTTAAAAAAAAGAATACCCAAATAACACTTGGGACACGACCAGAGTACCAACAGGAAAGTACTGCCATAACTATGATGCTGAAATTGAAGCAGTTAAGATATAAACATAGAAATTACTAAATACCAGCCATGGTACACAACCTGTGGTGCTATTGACAGATGCAAAATCAATACTCGAGGCGCTCCTGTCTGGGAAATTGCCATTACTAAGGACACTGCTTTCTGAACTTAGCAGTCAACATAAGGTCATCATACAGTGGATACCATCCCACTGTGGAATACCTGGAAACGACAGAGCTGATCGATGGGTTAAGGAAGGAGCAAAAGAAGAACAGCCTGAAGTACTCGTTACATACCACACCAAAATAAAAATGATCGAATCAGTCAGAAAACCACCAAAATCTGCTCAAGATGACTTCCATGTAATGGACAGACCAGAACAGGTCATTATTCTGAGCTTCAGAACAGGACACAATAGATTACGCAACCACATGTATACAAAATTCAAGATTGGTGAAATATCCATGTGCACATGTGGATTGGCGTCGCAGACAGCAGAGCACATACTCCAAGACTGCCCAAAATACAATATATCTAGGCAAACCTTCTGGCCTAGAGAGACAACAGTGGAAGATAAACTCTATGGACCGCTGTGTGAACTGAAAAAGACAGTTAAATTCATACAAGAGACAACATTGCAGTTATAGATATCTTTTAAGCGAACGAAAGAAGAAGTCTCCACTTTACTTCTCTAAATCTACATCTCCATTGTCTCCACTTTACTTCTCTTCTCCATTTTATCACTTATTATTCTTTGGAAGGACCTTCATGGCGAAGTTGTTAGATCGTCTGCTTCGCGATCTGAAAGTTGTTGGTTCTATTCAGGGCTACAGTTTACTAGTGCAATTGTTTGCACTAGTCCGGGGGTCCCCGCCATGCGGGAAGGGACCAATCCATGTGCCAAAACAAACCTGGTGCAATGAATTCGATTCTCTAGCCTTTTAAATCCGTTTAATCTTTTTTTTGTTCTCTTGACTACATTAGTACTATACAACCGCTGACTCGCAGTTCTGTCTCCCACTCTCAGTCTACTTCCTGGCTGCTTCTTTTGTTGATCCTAACTTTCTTTAAAGACGTTCGCAACTATGCAATGGATTGGTTACGCAATCGAACTCTTACATACTTCCCTAATTTCCGGATTCTTAAAAAAATATAATTCCCAATAAAGTACACAATAACAAAAGCTATTCTGTAAACAGACACTCCTGGTTATATAAAATTGCACCACCGTGTACCCGGATGTAAGTTCCTATTATGTGGAAATTAAGAAAAGCAAGGGCAGGTAAATTGACACAATTGTAACAAGCTTATAATGATAACACTAGAAACAAGTGTGTCTATTACGCGTCCTGAAATGCTAATCACTGGTATTTAATTTGTTTGCTGAAGGGATTATTATCATCATCATCATCATCATTATTATTATTATTATTATTATTATTATTATTATTATTATTTTACCTTCATCAGCATCATTATTATCATTATAATCATAATCATCATTATTAACATTATCATCATCATCATCATCATCATCATCATCATCATCATCATCATCATCATCATTATCTTCAGCATTATTATTATTATTATTATTATTATTATTATTATTATTATTATTATTATCTTCAGCATCATCACAATTATTATTATCACATTATTATTATTATTAATATTATTATTATTATTATTATTATTATTATTACTATTACTATTATTATCATCATCATCATCATCATCATCTATCATTGATCTGTTTTGTCTAAAACCCGAAGAGTCGAAAGAGCCGAATGGAGACGGAGTGTATCTGCAGCAAAGAACCTCAATGGCTCGGAACGCTGAAGAAGAAGAAGAAGATCATCATCATCATCAAAATCATTATTATTATCATCAACATCATCATTATTATCATCATCATTATCATTATAATTATCACCTGCATTATTATTATTATTATTATTATTATTATTATTATTATTATTATTATTATTATTATTATAGAGAATGCTTTCATATTTCTCCACAATGTCCCGTATGAAGTTATACTAATTAATCCCCATGCAGATGGCGCTCCATGCCAGGATGTCAGACTGCCCAGCCATTTCCCCCAAGATCTCCTGAAGTTCTTCCCCAAAAGCTTCGTGTTGTGGCAACATTCTCCAGAGATGGAACCAAGAGATGGATTCAAGATGACAACAGACAAACACTGTGACCAGCCAGCTATTGCTTTAACTCAAAGACCCAAACATGACCATGGAAGTCAAGGTGTTGGATGATAGTAGGACCGACTAGTGACAGAAGAGGGGCAAGGACTAATAGGACATAGAGACAGGACCTCTATAAAGGTATAGACAGCACCCAAGCTAGGATATAAGAGCAGTAATAAGACTAGACTCGGGTGGGGGGACTAATGTGTTATAGTTAGAACAACAGAGGGAGCGACCCGAGAACAGGGGCGGGTACAATAGGTCAAGGGGAATACCGTGACGACGTAAACTAGAATAGAACTTTAGAGGGTAAATAGTGCTAAGACGACAGTGCTGCGTGCAAAGACAACGGCACGCAGAGTTGCGAACCCCACGAGGGAGTTTTGACCACGTAGGCAAGCGACCACCTGAGCTGCTTAAGACTGGGACAGGACGGCCTTCCGACTGGACGTAGTGTTGTTCTGAAGCCATTATCTAGTGTTGTGAATGCATGCGATGTTAACGAGAGAGTGATCGTGTTTGATGATGTAGATATATATATTGTGTGACGAGTGGCGATTAGTATAATGATGTGTCAGGCAGATAACGCCTTATTTGATTATCAGGCTTGCCTGAAATAAACTCCGTATAAAAATATATGTACGAGCTGAAGTTATTTGAAGTACGGATGACGTTGCCTGATTGTGAGTAAACACAAGACTGTGACAGGCAACGATCTAATGGTGTCAGAAGTGCCCGAATGCACGCTTGAATTGAATTGTATAGAGTAAAGTAATTTGACAGAATTTGTGTATGAGCCACGGAGTGAACGCATACTCAAACGCACGCCTGAAAATATTAGCAAAGTACGGCAAATTGTTAACTTAAGATTGTAGCCGGAATGAAACGCAGTAGCGAGAACGAAAGATTATGAAGTGCGCGGAATTACCTTTGAATGAACTTGTTACCGTCGCCAGTGTGTTAACGTGTGTGTATTGATTGAAGTAATTTAGAGCAGAGTAAAATGAAACGTATTGTTATGATTCTACCATGTGTTGTTAGAAGTTTCAGCTGAAAGTCAAGCCTGAAGACATACGAAAGACAGAAACAGTACAACAATTACAATTAAGCTAATTTAAAATTAATACACCACATTTAAGTTTTTCTGTACAGGCAATGTGTCCAGTCAACTGATAATACATTTTGTGCATTTCTGTATAAGTAATTTATATCAAATATTAATTGTTTCCGCTCTATACACCAGGATGTACATGAAATTGTTTGTACCATCCAGCCGAAAATAGCTTTAGAAGCAGAGAAGACGTTTCTCCAACCGAAGAAAAGATTCTGATCATCGTCAACGATCAGATAAGTACATATAATTTTAACTTGCAGTCTAAAGTGGCATCTTTATTTTTCATTTTGTCCACTGTAAATTGATTATTATACAGGTGATCATCATTGTATTTATAAAAGTGTGTGAAAGATAGATAATAACCATGTCTACATTTAAAGAATGTATAGAAGCAGGGATAGCATTAGGTTATAGTGGAGATAAACTGTAAAAATGGGAAAAAGCTGAATTTAAAGAGTACTGATAGACAAGTTGCAGCAGAGAGAGATGAAAGGGCAAAAGAACGGTTGCACCAAAAAAAGCTGGCAGAGATAGCTGAAAGTACTAAACTAAAACAACAGGAGGTAACTGAGACTAATAAATTAAAGCAAGCAGAAATTGAATCCCAAATACAAATAAAGATGAAAGAGCTCGAAATTGAGACTCATGTTCATATAGCTACAACTAAACTCAAAAGTAAAGAGGAAGAGAACAAATTTGCCAGATATAAAGGGATTGTGAAGCCATTTTGCCAAGGCGATTCCATCTCAGCCTAGTCAGAGAATGTAGAATACCAGCTAAAAGTCCAGGAAATACCAAAAGAGCACTGGGCGATGATCTACACGAAGAATCTCTCCGGGGAGCCTTTAAAGGTAATAGAGTCAATTCCCCAAGACCTTAGGAATAACTATGAATATATTCACCAAAGAGTAATTCAGCATTTCCTGTTAGACGCCCCAGGGTACCAAATTCAATTCTCCAAGCTAAAGCCTAAGAGCAATCAAACATTCATTGACTACGTCTCGATAGTACAGGACGTCTATAACAAATGGCTTAAGCCAGCTAAAATTAACAGTAATTACGAGAAACTTAGAGATCTCATGTGATGGACAAAGTTATTTCAACTATTCCTAGTCCACTCGCTAAGTTTTTGCAACAGTCAGACATAGACTCTATAGAACAACTCGAAAAACGAGGGTCTGCATATTTCTCATCGAACAGAGATGTTTTCAAATCTGTTATGGAAGAAAGTGAAATTGTAGCAGCTGCTATGGGCAAACCACAAAAGCCTTATAAATTTAGGGAAAAGCAAAGGGGCAACATACTACAATGCCCATACTGCAGACTTCAGCACCCAGAATATTCTATGTGCGATAAAAATCCGAAATATCCAGAACACTTAGAAATGATCATAAAGAAACAACAAACTAAGAGAGAAACCTTTAGACGTGCTGTAAAATGTGTTTTTTTTTTTTTTTGCCATTGTTTTGGGCATTATTCCTCTGCTTGTACAGGAAGGAAGAGATTGAAAGCAGCGAATGCAGTGCTAGTTGAGTCATCATCTGAGAGTGAGATTGATATGGAAGAGATGTGTGAAAATAATGAAAATGTAGTGGCAGCGATTGATGTTTTGAATTTCAGTAATTGCACAACATGCCACCAGTTCTATAATAACGGAATACTGGAGTGTGGGCACACAGTGCCGTTTTCGCTTGAAAACGCTAATGCAGCATTAGCCTCCAGAGGCAGTTTAAAGTTCCACCACGGAATAGTTAATGACACGCCATGTAAACTCCTTCATGGTAGTGGCAGTACATTAATCGGTGTGAGAAGGGAACTGGCCAAGCCAGAAGATTATACGGGAGAAATCGTTAACTGCCGCACTTTTTCAGGAAGCATAGAAACGTACCCGGTGGCCAGAGTTAACATAAACACCCCTTTCTTGTCTGGCACATTTACTTGCGCGGTTTTAAAGAACCCATGTGCGGACCTGATAATTGGCTGTTTGCCACATGTGAGAAAATGTACCACTGATGAGATAGCAGCCTGGAGAGAAACCTTTTTAAGTCAGGCTAATGCAATTACTAGGTCGAAAACTAGTAAAGATCAAGAAGGACTACAAACAGAAAGGTTACATCCACTTTCACCTAGTGGTGCAGTGAACAACAACAAACTCAAGATATCTCATACCAACATGTTAAAACCATATTTCAGAAGACAAGAACAGGAGACGGAAGACCAACACAACGCAACGACACTAGTCAACCAAACTCCAGACAAACAGATGAAAAACACACTAGTGAACTATGTAGAAGACGAACATATTACAGCAACAGTTATCAACCAGACAGAAGAAGATTACTTTGAATTGCCAGTACCGACTGTAGAAAGCACCACAACAATCAGCAACATACACCTAGGACCAAAGATGACAGTCGAACAGAAACAGCAGACAATAGCATTGTTAACTGAATACAAGCAAATTTTCTCAGACACATCAGGTAGGACAGATAGGATACAACACTCCATTGTTCTCTTAGATGATACTCCAATCAAATGTTGACATTATTCTATCACTTTAAACTATAGGGAAAATTTAGACAAGGAAATTCTTAGTCTAGAAGCCTCTTGGATAATCCAGAAATCCCAGTCTGAATACTCATTTCCAATAGTTTTAGTCAAAAAGAAGGATTCCACCTTGAGACTCTGCATAGATTACAGGAAATTAAACACTATCACTATAATTGATGCAGAGCCTATTCCGTCATGTGACGACCTCATCCTCAACATGTCATCATCTATTATTTTTTCCAAACTCGACCTAACAAAAGGGTATTAGCAGATCCCGATGGAGAGAAATTCCGTTCATCTTACTGCCTTTGCAACACCTCTAGGTCTCTACGAGTGGCGTTTTCTTCCTTTTGGACTTCGGAACGCACCTGCCACCTTTATCCGCCTTACTAGGGAACTCCTCCATGGATCACAAATGTTCAGACATATATTGATGATATATGCATCCATACAACAGACTGGACAACACATCTACAAACTTTAAGACTCATCTTCGTGAGAATAAAATTGTTTGGACTAACAATCAAACCAACGAAAGTTGAGTTTGTGTTGGAGGAGATAGATTTCCTTGGCCACACGATATCCAAGGACCAGTTAAAAACTGACAACAAAATTATAACCAAAATCCTAAATCTCACTATTCCAACAACAAATAAACAAGTAAGAAGCTTGCTTGGGCTAGTAAATTACTATAGCAAATTTATCACCAATTTGGCACAAATAACATGTGTATTTTCGGATTTGTTAAAGTCGTCTGCAAAGATAAATGTGCAAGATGCTACTTTAGTCAATGCTATGTCAGAATTAAAGTTACTTTTCAGTAAAGTTCTCATCCTACGTTTACCTAACCCTAAGTTACAATATATCCTTAGATGAGACGCCAGTGCAACTACAATCTCTGGTGTACTGCTTCAAGAGCATCCAATCTTGTATGTCAGTCGCAAAATTACCTAGCTGAATCACATTGTGATGTCTCTCAACTGGAAGTTCTCGCGATCGGATATTGTATTACGAAGCTTGATAGATATTTGGCTGGAACTCACTTTGTCGTCGAGACCGACAACTCTCCGCTGTTAGTTATTCAGAAAGGCCTACCCAAAAATAACAGAATCTATCGCTGGGCCTTGAGACATATCAAAGGAGTAACAACACCATTGCAGATCTGCTCACGAGACCATCAGGCATTGAAGTGATGCAGAAAGTAGATGAAACACTACCACATTTACCTGCAGTTACGACCAATTAGTGCATTTAAAAACTGTGCTAGTAATGGTAAGATAGAAGACACTGTGTAAGATAGATATCATTACGTGAACTTACCAAGAACTCTATTAGTACGTGAACGCATGAACAATGCAGTGATAGAGTCATCTAGTGCGTAGAAACTGTGATACTATTGTGAACAGATTGTGACACGTTACATCGTCACGTAAACTGCAGTGAAATTTGTATATAGACGATCGTAAGGGAGAACCCAGAGGAACGACACGTCGTGATCACCATCGCCGGGACCTACGATTAGTTAGATAGTTAGATTATTATGTAACATGTCTGTGTATGTAACATGTATGCATTGTATGTATTATTATTGTATAATATATTTTAATGAAGTTTCACTAAAGCAATCTAGTGGTTCATCATAGTAGAAATAGTAATTATAGAAGAACCACTAATAATTCAACTGATAGATTATTTAAAACAGTTGTAGCAATAACCATCATTTAATTATGTTAGAAACATTTACAACTAGTGCTTTGATTTAGAAATGTAGATAGTATTTAGATGTAGACTAGTAAAATATAGTAAACAGGTCTCTAGCGAGACTACTACCGATAAATCCAATTAAAACGGCGAGGTAATATTATTAAATTTAATTAGATTAATTGTTAAAATAATTTAGAAATTTAGCAATTTGTAATTTTAGGACATTTACGGGAACTAACACATTTCTCTTACAGAATGTTTAGTTTAGTTAATTATCTTCCCTTAGAAACATCCATAAATTGATAGTTAGTTAATTATATACCCATATTTAACAACAGTTATTATTTAGATTAGTTATTTTAAATTACCTCATTTATTACATCTATCATTTAGTTAAATAGATTAAGTACATTATGTACTTTAGTAACATCCTTTATTTATTAAATAATCTTTTTGTTTTACTTAATATCATAAATTAACAATTTAGTTAACTTATTTCCCTTTAGTAGTTATTCACTTTAGTTTAGATTAAATACCTTAGTTAATATTATTAGACATCATCCCGTAGAATGCTAGTGATGTTAGTAATCATCAGTCTAGTGACTGATCAAACCGATTACCCATTAGTTTAATTAGAGATAGGTAGATTTAGTTAGTTTCTGTTGTATTGCCGTACGCAAAACATTTAAATAACAACGTGATATATAAAACCACTTTATTTTGGCGCAATATTGTTTAACACGAGCCCAATTTTATGTCAATGAAAAAACATTTTTAAAATCGACAATGTATGAATGAGGCGGGTTTTAGACAAAACAGATCAACAATAGATCAGATATTTATCTTACGACAAATAGCCGAGAAACATTGGGAATATAAAAGAGATCTCCATAACATTTTTGTGGATTTTAAAAAGGCTTATGATAGTGTCCATAGGAATAGTCTATGGAATGCTATGCAGGAATTTGGAATACCAAGGAAGTTAATCAACATGACCAGACTATGCATGGAAGATACTTATAATATAGTAACATATAAAGGCAGGAAATCAGACCCCTTCCAAATAACATCTGGCTTGAAACAGGGTGATGCACTATCGCCGCTACTCTTCAATCTGGCTCTAGAGAAAGTTGTAAGGAAGGTAAAGGAGGAATGTGATATTGGAGGAACATCCAATCTGCTTGGTTATGCAGATGATATAGATATTATAGGGCAAAGTGAACAAAAGACATTGGAAATATTGACTCACTTAAAGGAAAAAGCCCAACAGATGGGGCTGGTTATCAACCAAGATAAGACAGAATATATGGTAATTTCAAGAGACGGAATGGCTAGAAACTCTGGCCACATACAAATAGATAATATGACCATTAAAAGAACGGAAACATACAAATACCTGGGTACGATCTTCAACTGCTCCAACATCATAAGGGAAGAAATACAAACTAGAATCAACTCTGGAAATAAGATATACTATGTACTACAACATCTACTAAAATCAAAGGCGCTATCTCGTAACACCAAAATCACAATATACAAAACACTGATCAGACCAGTTGTGCTGTATGGCTCTGAAACCTGGAGTACAACGAAAGGAGACGAAGCCCTGTTACAAACCTTTGAGAACAAAATTTTAAGACGCATCTTTGGACCCATTAGGGATACACAAAGTGGAGAGTGGAAAAGAAGAAGTAACAAAGACATTTATGATCTGTTTAAGTCCCCGCTAATCACTGGTATCATGAAGGCTAATAGACTACAATGGCTGGGGCATATAGAAAGAATGGAAGATAATAGGGAAACAAAACTCGCTTACACTCAGGAAATAAATGACCGTAGACCCCGAGGTAGACCAAGAAGGCGGTGGAGAGATAATACATGTGCAGACCTACAAGCACTTGGAATCAACGACTGGCAAGAGAAGGTCCACCAGAGAGACGAATGGAGACGGATTGTATTTGCAGCAAAGAACCTCAATGGCTCGGAACGCTGAAGAAGAAGAGAAGAAGAATGTATGAATGAGTGAATACGAGATGAGTATACGGACGAATGAAAGAAGTAAAATTATGAGTGTGAACAGTGGTGCAAATTTTTTCGCACACACGTGTTTTTATGACTTGTCCGCGTCTTCTGTGTAAACCATGTGAAGTGTGTATTTGTATGTGTGTTACAGCCACTATTGCATTACACGAATGATTGTTTTCTAGAATCCCAGATCGGCGAAGTACGTCATAAATTAAGCAAAGGCGTTACTTAGTGACGGACATTAACCTACCTGTGATACTCGAAAACCTAAATACATAAATTATAGACATATAGTTATGTTTCTAATTGCAACACATATAAAGTAAATATTCACACGCAGACAAACAGGAATACTAACAGTTAAGTATACAAACAGCAGTTGTTTTCAAAGGGACGGAACACTGTATCAGGGGACACTACAGACTTAGAATAAGTGGAAGGGCAAGTTGAATATTTAGCCACAAGCGGAAGCGAGATAGGCTAATATCAGCATACACACAACTAAGAAGAGAAGTGAAAGTACATTTCACGGGAGCCATGAATTTTAGATTCATGTATTGCACCCATAATAGGAGCAATTTGTCTTGGGCAATACACACAACTAAGAAGAGAAGTGAAAGTACATTTCATGGGAGCCATGAATTTTAGATTCATGTATTGCACCCATAATAGGAGCAATTTGTCATATGCCATCTATTAGGGAAGCTGCCCGAACTATCACTTATACTTAATCAAAATTTTCACATGTTTGGCGTTAGCGAAAGTCGATTAAATGGCAACATCTCAGATGATGACATCGCTATCAGAGGTTTTAAAACCATTAGAAGAGATCCCTATCAGAAACAAGAGACGGGTATTGCAGTTTATATTTCCAACTCGCTTAACGCCCACCGCAGGCTAGACTTTGAAACCTGTGAGATTGAGTGTGTATGGATAGAGGTTAAACTTCAAAATTGCATACCGCTATTAGTTGGCTATCTTTATCGAAACCCCAGTGCAGGAAATATCTGGTATGAAAAATTCACCACTATGATGGATGTAGTCTTTAGTAATGCTAGGGAAATAATATTGCTAGGTGACTTCAACATAGACGCTAACAAATCAAACAAAACATGGGAAAACATAATAGAGTCATATAATTTCCAACAGTTAGTCAAACAAGCCACTAGAATCACTAAATCATCTGCAACACTTATAGATCATATTTATACTACGTGTGCTGATAACATCACAGAATGTAGTGTACCTATCAATGCAATGAGCGATCACTATCCAGTATGTTGCACGTGGTCGAAAAGGGGCACCAAAACTCCCAAACACAAACATATAAGCATAAAATATAGAAATTACAAAAATTTCAATCGAGACGTCTTCTTACAAGATTTGGTCAACTCACCTCTAGATTATGTTTACCAGCTTCCTGACCCAGACGATGCTCTGGACCACTGGCTAAAGACCTTTCTAAGTATATTTGATAAACATGTTCCATTTAAGGAAGTTCGTGTTAAACATCACACAAAGCCCCCGTGGATCACACAGGAGGTAGTTGAACTTATGAAAGATCGCGACAGGGCTCACAAAAATAGAGATCTAACTATGTACTGTAGTCTGAGAAACAAAGTTCAATATGTTATTCGGAAGGAAAAGAAAAACTATTTTAAGAACATAGTAATAGATAAAACCAACACTAAAGATATATGGAAAGCAATTAATACCTTGACAAACAAACACAAATCATCACAATCATTACCATCAAATCAGGTTACATGTGATCAATTCAGTAGATACTTTCAGTCCGACATAAACCAACTGAAGGCTGCAATACCAGATGCGCCTCATGACATATCTTTATTATCATCATTCTGTGAGAACAAATGCTATGGACACATTTCCTCCAACATACCGCTAATGACGACAACTGAAGTATTTACTCATCTCCGTAATCTAAAAAACAATAACTCATCAGGACTAGATGGAATTAGTAGTCGGATCCTTCGCCATGCTGCACCGGCGATCTGCGAGTCACTAACTTTTATATATAATCAATGTCTAACCAGAGGTCACTTCCCATCAGCCTTTAAAATCGCTAAAGTGTATCCTCATTTAAAAGCTGGTCCTCTAGACGATCGTCTCATGAGTAATTATAGACCAATTTCCATATTATCCTCATTATCCAAACCGCTAGAAAAGCACATCCACAAAACAACACTAGATCACTTAGTTCGCCATAAACTGATAGTTGACAGTCAGTCAGGATTTCGGCCAAAATATTCTTGCCATACGGCACTAACAAACATGATAGAAAACTGGCATCAAAATATTAACAACAATACTCTATGTGGAGCGGTGTTTATAGACTTTAGGAAAGCATTCGATATGATAGATCATACTATTCTAATTAAAAAACTAGAAACAATGAAAGTAAGTTTTAATATAGTGACATTAATAAAATCATTCTTATTAGACAGAAAGCAAGTAGTATCACACAATAAAGTTTTATCTCAAGCCATTACCATTAATATTGGAGTACCTCAGGGGTCTATTCTTGGCCCTCTATTATTTGCCATTTATATAAATGATCTTCCATTAAATCTGTCGTCGTCCTGCGATCTATTTGCTGATGACTGCACAGTATATACAAACGCTGTTGATCGTAATGTGCTAGAATTATCCTTGCAACAGGAAATAAATAGTGTAGTTAACTGGAGTCATGCAAACCGCATGCAAATTAACATTACTAAAACAAAGTCTATGTTAATAGGAACCAGGCAAAGACTTCACACTCTAAACTCGCAGAGAACTCTTCAGCTGCACATTGGCAGCACGCCTGTAGAAAGTGTCACCGAGCACAAGACACTGGCTGTTATCATAGATCAAAATCTAACTTTTAACTCACATGTTCATGCTCTAGTTAAACAAATAGCCAAGAAAGTATACCAACTTGCCAAAATTAAAAATTTCCTTGACGAAAACACAAGAAAGATATTCTATACTTCTCATATACAAACACATATTGATTACTGCTCCACAGTCTGGGATGGATGCTCCAAATCAATAACAAAACGCCTATATTCACTCCAGAAAAGGGCAGTGCGTTTAATTAATGGTGAAAAGCTTACCGACAATTCTAACCTATATAAACGTCTCCGGTTACTGCCACTCCACAAGCGCCTGCTTTTTAATAAAACCAAACTAATTCACAAAATCCTATTTCAAAATGCTCCAAGCTACCTTTGGCCATTGTTTAAATATAACGCTAGACATAGCGAACGACTAAATATACTTCATGTCCCTAAACCTAGGATAGACTTATATAAAACAAGCTTAGCATACTCTGCCACTCAGTTGTGGAACAATCTTCCACAAGAAATCAAAGACACCACCAATCATGATACATACATTCGCAACCTGTTTGAACACTACCTTAGTACAGACTACATGCCCCCATAAAAAACAACACAAAAAAGACAATAATGGTAACTTATCTCAAACGACAACTAGCCAAAAAACATTCCCTTATGTTTGGCACGTTACACCCTCCTTAGGTATTTATAATGCCCATGTTAAACACTGCTTCAGTGAGTCATTTGTTATTCATTATTTTTCATGCGTTTTAATGTTCTTTTGTTGTCAAAAGTTGCTTCATAAGTGATGTTGAATGAAAGAATGTATGAGAGGAAATAGAGAAGAAGGGCAGAATGTCAGACGGGCCTGCGTGCCCAATTCTTAACCCTTTGAAAATAAAGACTTATTATTATTATTATTATTATTGGGATATCGGTTAATCGATATTTTGAGGGGCTTAGTTTGTTAACGCGCCCTGGTTCAACACAGCTCCCAAGAGTGTAATGTAATGACTCTTGCTTAGAGTGGAGATGTGTTAAGCCAATCTAAAACCAGTGGGTAGATACAGCAACTTGTGACCAGACTTACTTGGGACAGAAGTGTACCTTATGATAGAGCAGTGAACCCCTTGACTAAATTAGACCAGACTAATTTTATATGCTACGATGATATTGCGTCACACCTACTACATTAATCTGGTGACGCAATACGAGGGACGACGAGAGAATGTCAAGGTGTTGGATGATAGTAGGACCGACTAGTGACAGAAGAGGGGCAAGGACTAATAGGACATAGAGACAGGACCTCTATAAAGGTATAGACAGCACCCAAGCTAGGATATAAGAGCAGTAATAAGACTAGACTCGGGTGGGGACACTAATGTGTTATAGTTAGGACAACAGAGGGACCGACCCGAGAACAGGGGCGGGTACAATAGGTCACGGGGAATACTGTGACGACGTAAACTAGAATAGAACTTTAGAGGGTAACGAGTGCTAAGACGACAGTCCTGCGTGCAAAGAGAACGGTACGCAGAGTTGCGAACCCCACGAGGGAGTTTTGACCACGTAGGCAAGCGACCACCTGAGCTGCTTCAGACAGGGACAGGACGGCCTTCCGACTGTACGTAGTGTTGATCTGAAGCCATTATCTAGTGTTGTGAATGCATGCAATGTTAACGAGAGAGTGATCGTGTTTGATGATGTAGATATATATATTGTGTGTCGAGTGGCGATTAGTATAATGATGTGTCAGGCAGATAACGCCTTATTTGATTATCAGGCTTGCCTGAAATAAACTCCGTATAAAAATATCTGTACGAGCTGAAGTTATTTGAAGTACGGATGACGTTGCCTGATTGTGAGTAAACACAAGACTGTGACTGGCAACATTCTCCAGAGATGGAACCAAGAGATGGATTCAAGATGACAACAGACAAACACTGTGACCAGCCAGCTATTGCCTTAACTCAACGACCCAAACATGACCATGGAAGTCAAGTAGCAAATAAATCATATTATTCTGTCAAAACTTTGCGGTCAACGAGAACCGTGGTTGCCTTAAACATTCCACCAGAAAACAATCGAAACGATGTATTATTTTAGTGAACTTATACATAGAAATCACAAATAACATGTTACACGATTTATTGACTGACATACAACAATATGAAATTATTGGAACAGATATAAATAAATATATCAAACTATCGTCTGTCAAGACGGCAAGCTGCCTGTCAATCATATAAGAAATAATATATGTTATATGACTAATTTGACAGACGACAGTTTGTAATACAGAGTTATACCTCTCCATAGCACAAAGCTTGGGCAGAATGTATAGACCATGTGTTGTCCATGCAGTGTGATCTCTCTCTCTCTCTCTCTCTCTCTCTCTCTCTCTCTCTCTCTCTCTCTCTCTCTCTCTCTCTCTCTCTCTCTCGGCTTTCCTAGTTTAGTCAGAGGAAAGGTAACACAAATACATGGAACAAGGTAAGCTGCAGAAGCTGCAGTGTCAGCAAAGCAATACTCTAACTGTCCACCTGTCGGAGCTTCTATCCTAGACCAGTTACCAACCAAGGCTTAAAGCCTGGTCCGCCTTACCATAACATTTAGTCCTGAGGTTGCATTTCCTCGCACTTGGGTAAGGCTTGGCCGGTCTCTCTGGCCGAGGAGTTACACCACTTTCTCCGTAATCCCCTTTATCACGCAGAGTCTCGTAGCGGGCGAGAACTGGGAGCGGTTCGTCCCCCGCTGGTGACTTGCGGGATAACTGAGCCGGCCGCTCAGAAAGTAATGGCAAACTACTGAGAGTAATCTTGCCAAGAAATCAACAGACAGCTGAAAGATGCTGCTGTTGACAGCGATGTCCTGTAAAAGGATATGCGAATTTTTAAAAAAAAAGGGGGGGGGGGGGTAAGGCTTGTACCCTCCAACTCGCCCTCCTCAGCCCGAGGCCGTTGGCACAATGTGGGGTATCGGGTGTAGTGAGCGCCGCCCAACATTCGACGCTAACTGAAAGAAAGTAGTACAGTCTACTGTCATACGGTAACTCAGTCAAATCAGACTTAAATTTGTTTTATATATATATATACTAGCTGACCCTGCCCGGCTTCGCCCAGTCCCTGGTGGGAAGCATCTCATTTAATTCATATAAGTAGTCATATAAGTTCCCGTTCCCGTTACCGACTATCTGTCTGTCTGTCTGTCTGTCTGTCTGTCTGACCCGGCCCGACATCGCCCAACTCCTGGTGTGAAGCATCTCATTTAATTTATATAAGTAGTCATATAAGTTCCTGTTCCCGACTGTCTATCTGTCTGTCTGTCTGTCTATCTGTCTGCCTGACCCTGTCCGGCTTCATTAAATTCATACAACAAAAAAAAATGTAACTTAAAAGAACGTTCTACCACACACCATCCATTATTTTTAATGAAAACTCTTTCTAATCACCTGCATGACTACAGTAACTTCTTAAGCAAAAAAAGATGAGTTACAATGTTATGCATTGTGCATCATTTTTATGAAA
>OY992883.1:106525501-106560501 GCA_963921405.1 Cepaea hortensis
CATTTTCCTCATGTTGGACTGGTGGTGCATGGTTCCGCCGCCCTGCTACTGAGTTGAGTGCGTGAAGCGACACTGTGAGCTGTGAATTTCGTTTGGAGTGCTTTTACATCTGTCTGCGTTTGTTTGCAGCGTGAACTGCATGTTCGGAATAATGGTGGCCGGCCTGTCGCTGTACTGACTGGATTGCCTTATGCATTAATGTGCGGCTGCTGGTTTTCTAGTGACTGTCGTTTCCTTCAACGATGAGGTGATTTTTTTATTTTTTTCGTGGAGGACTTTTGTGTTTGCATTCTGGCAGCGGCATTAGGCATAGTGTACCTGTGGGGGATGTTGGCTTACCGAGACTCCTATCTGTTCCACTGTTCACATGGGGCAGTGAGGTGCATTTTGTGTGATATTCACTGGTCGCTTCCTTCGACGATGAAGTGGTTTTTTTTTTTTTTTTTTCGTGGAGGACTTTTGTGTTGGCATTCTGGCAGCGGCATTAGGCATAGTGTACCCGTGTGGATGTTGGCTTACCGAGACTCCTATCTGTTCCACTGTTCACATGGGGCAGTGAGGTGCATTTTGTGTGATATTCACTGGCACAGGAACAGACCATAATGGGGACGACCCATTTCCGTGAAGTTGGAACCACGGTTAATGACTAATAATGAGAGACTGGGTCACATTTTACAACTCTCCCCAATGTAAATTCGAACCCATGCCCGCCACACCGACAGGCATCAATAAAGACAATTCGAAACTCGATGGGTGATGTGGTCTGTAACACGCAGGTCTCCTTTACTTCCTAGAAATTTTCTGGTGCCCATTTCAGGCTGGGGAGAAGAAAGCTTTGGACACTCACTATTAATCCTATTTTAAAAGTCGCTTAAAAGTCGACAGGGTCGAGTTCTTTGCACCGGGTTTTTATTCCATAGGACTCAGTCTCTCTCCGCAGAGAACTGCCGAAAGAGGCGCACAAATCACGAACCCCGTAGCCCCAGCGACGACCCTCAGGAGTCTCCGAAAAAATGCACTCGTGAACCGAAGGAGGTGGCCCGGAGGTGACCCACAACCTTCGGAGCCTGAGTCAGACGACTTGACCACTTCGCCAAGGAGACTCCCAATCCTTTATTTAACTTACGCAAGTAGCGTTAACCATCACACATTAGAAATAATAATAACTGACATATTGAAAAGATGTGTACATTAGAAATAGTGATAACTGACATGCTGAAGAGATGTGTACTTCTATATTTCAGCACTTGTTGCCGTACATGGGCAAAACGAGACCCTACAGCAGTGTTCCTACGTCCTGTTCAGCAGTGCTTTCCCTGGAGAAAATCGGTGTCTTTCTGTTGGTGATTACATCGAGTGTTTACTGCAGAAACTGAATCTCACCGACCCCGTTTCGGAAAGCGACATAATATTGCTTGAGGTTATCGTCAACGAGAATCTGGCAAATGCCGAACTGGAGTGTGAAGTTGATGTTCCTAGCATTGTTGCCATTCTTCACAGGAAAATCCCTGCCAATAGGGTCCCACGGGCTGTAGGCCCTACATCAGGTAAATAGTTTCTGATATTGTCAATCAAGGTAGAATAATGGTAAGTAATGCCATAGGGGTGTAAAGTGCCAACACAGCCAATCTTGTAGCGGGGACCACATGTGGGTATGTGACATGTGATGATCATCCTTGTTTGTAGATCTTAGTGCACGGAGCAATGGGTGACCAGTCTTTCTCTCTCGCAGCGAACAGTGAGAGTAGGCATTATACCCTTGTCCGACAGCATTCATACCATAGTCCGGCTAATGCCCTAACCATTATACCACCGCACCAGGTTTAAACAAGTTATGTATTACAAAATTGCTGTGGGTATGTGAAGTATTAAGACCATCACATGTTTAGGCCTGAGTGCACGGTGGAATTGGTGGTCAGTCTTTCCTTCCGGTAGCGGATGTTGAGTGCAGGCATCGACCATTCCTTGTCTGACAGCTCTCATGCCATTGTCAACATAACGCCCAAACCCCTATACCAACCCACCAACTATGTAAAGTGCTAATCCTTCTCATATTCTAGACCACGGTACAATGAGTTGTGGAAACCCGTTTCCTTCATCGACATTTTCTCTACGCAAATAATTCCCATGGAAGTTTTAATATTTGCTGTCGTCCATTCTACGAGATTAGGTCGACCCCAGAGCCCTACTGCTGGAAAAACATGCTGCCATTGCTGATGAATGAACTCCGACCATTGTCTCAGCAAGCTAGCTCTCTAACCACCGTGGCACCGCGGCTTTACGGTGCAAAGCGTGTAAATTGCGCTACAGCGCACAATATCACAACCGTAGTGGCCGACATGGCCGAGAGGATAACAGTGCTCTAGCTCTTAAACTTCCTCTGCGCAGAGGATGGGGTAGCGGGATCAACCTCTACCTCGGACTTTTGCATTTCAACGTTGGTATCTTGTTGAGAGAGCAATGGCAAACTACTTAACGTCATATTTTCTAGAAAATCAACTTGAGGTTTGGGCTAATCGCAACGACTTGCAAAAGACATACAATGTTATGTAACAAACCTAATTATAATTCTTTGTATGTGTTTAGGTCAACATAAACACAAGCACCATCCCCGCCCCTCTCTTTGAGGCGTACTTGGTACATGGTGCTAGCCCCATGTTTGTATAGATCTATTTGAACTATGGTTCGTGTGGTCAGGTTCACACTGGCCGCCTTTACCTCCTACAATATTTCCAGGTACCAATATAAGGCTGAGCCGACCTGAGAACTCAGGTCATTTTCATGAAACATCACCGACTAAACGAAGACTCTATCACATTACCTCCAGGCCGGACAGTCACCGTACTACCCACTGCGCTACTACGACACTCATTTTTGTTTCGTTCACTCTCTTTGAACTCAAGCGACATCCACGCAAGTACATATATAATAACACCCGGTGCAATAAAGTCGATTCATTTGCCTTTTAAACATTTTTTTTTTGGGGGGGGGGGGGGGTTAACCAATCGACGTAATGATACTCGGGACACGCCCATATCTTCCCAGCACATATGGAAGTGTATAGATTCCGGCTGTCCCTGTTGTACTCTGGTGTCCATCTTCTTCTTCTTCTTCTTCTTCTTCTTCTTCTTCTTCTTCTTCTTCTTCTTCTTCTTCTTCTTCTTCTTCTTCTTCTTCTTCTTCTTCTTCTTCTTCTCATTCTTTCTTTCTTCTTCTTCTTCTTCTTCTTCTTCTTCTTCTTCTTCTTCTTCTTCTTCTTCTTCTTCTTCTTCTTCTTCTTCTTCTCTCTTCTTCTTCTTCTTCTCATTCTTTCTTTCTTCTTCTTCTTCTTCTTCTTCTTCTTCTTCTTCTTCTTCTTCTTCTTCTTCTTCTTCTTCTTCTTCTTCTTCTTCTTCTTCTTTCTTCTTCTTCTTCTTCTTCTTCTTCTTCTTCTTCTTCTTCTTCTTCTTCTTCTTCTTCTTCTTCTTCTTCTTCTTCTTCTTCTTCTTCTCATGCCCCGTTTATGAATAGGCCCTCATCCAACCCCTGGCAAGCCATTCTATCTTTTGCTATCTCCTGAAGGTCTCTCCATGCCCTCCCATTAGTATCCATCTCTCTCTGCAATTCTCTTCTTCGTGTGTTTTAATTCTTCCGTGTTCAGAACTCCGAACTCCTTGCGGCTTTCTTCTCAAGCGCCATATCTTTTCTAGAATAGCTTCCTTTCCTCTTGGTTGGCAGAGTACTTCTTTTGTCTCTTTGTGACTTAGTCATGTTTGGCTGCATTTTGCGGCTTATTTTTCTCTATCTAAACCTTTTCTTGGCCGCCTCTTACGACATGCCTGACAGCGTGCAGTGTTACTATTCTATATTGAGGAAGGGATACAGTGTTACTATTCTTTGTTCCTGATAGGATGCAGAGTTACTATTGTTTGTTCCAGATAGGATGCAGTGTTACTATTCTTTTTTCCTTATAGAATGCATTGCTACTATTCTTTGTTCTTGACTAGTTGCAGTGTTACCTATTTTTGTTCCTGATAGGATGCAATGTTACATTTCTCTTTCCTTATATAATGCAGTGTTACAATTCTTTGTTTCCCTTGTGGGTCCCGGTAGCACAATCCGGTTGTAGACACATCTGACAAGTCCACGCAATCTACCTGTAACACTAGTTCTACTATGTCTTTTGTTAGTTAGTTAGTCGACAGATCATCCTCGTTGCACATCGGACCATTCAGTCCATAAGTGCTCGGATCCCCTCCTCAGCAAATCCCGCAGCGTGTAGCGGCTAACGACGCCAGTTCTGTGTTGGTTTATCAATCTTCTTTGGCTTCCTGCGTAGTGTTCTTGTTTGGCCACCCCTCTTTTAATTTGCTGCTCTCGCAGTCTGGCCATTGTTGTAGATTCACAGTCATCACTTGGTTCTTGCAAAAGTCTCACTTCTCGTAGAGCATTCAGAATGTCAGCCTGGTCCATGGCGCGTCCGCCCTCAACAGTAGCCTCACCTGCGAGCTTGTCAGCCCGCTCATTTCCTTGTACTCCCGCATGCCCTGGCACGAAGATGAAACTAATCTTTGCCAGCCGAGACCGCTTCAGAGGCAGCAACCATTCTCTTCGGATCGACCCCTCCTCTATCCTCTTGATCATGTTCATTGAGTCGCTAAGGAAACAAGCCCTAGTGAATGTCTGTGTCTCGAGCCATGTTATTGCTTTACTTACTGCCATGACTTCCATGGTCAGGCTACTTGTGGTTTCAGTGAAAGCACCAGAGTCCTCCTTCACAATTCTCCCTCCGGCCCGAGCTGTAAAGGCCCATGAGCTTCTCACATGTCGGATGACCGACCCATCTGTGTAGATGACCGCGTCACTGTCTAGCGAATTCTCGAAAATCAACGCTTGTACTTCAGCCTCAACAGCAGCCGGATTTTCTTGTCTGCATTTTCTATCTAGTTGGATGCAAACTGAAAAGGATGTGCAGAAGTCTGTTGGCACTTGCACCCACTCCTCGCCAGGTTCTAAGTCCTCAAGTGAACACACCTGTTGAAGAATGTCCTCGGCTTGACCCATCCACGACCGTCCTCTTTTTAACCTGCTGCCCTTCACCTTCCTAATTTCACTATGCAGTGGATGCTGTGTGTTTGCGTTAATTCTGAGGTAGGCGCGTGCCCTGCAAACTTGCATTCTCTCTTCAATGGTTGGAAAAATCAAGAAGGTAGCGCATCGCCTTGCATGCTGTATCTCTTGTACATCCAAGAATAATGCGCATAGCTTCATTCTGTATCCTTTCCATCCTTTCTATCTGCTTATGGCTGACAGTCAGGATTGCCATTGCATACTCCAAAACAGACATGACCAGCCCCTCGTACAGAAGACATAGATGGCGCTGCTCACAGTTTGCTGCCGCCATCACCCGCATCGCTGCCAAACCCCGCTTGGCCTTTGTTATCACCTGGTCTATGTGCACATTATAAGCAAGGCTTCGATCAAACCGTATCCCCAGGTAATTCATTGCCTGCGTTCTTTCCACCGTCTCTGAACACAGCATTACAGTTGGTGTTGGATTGTTGACAATATGATTATTCAACGAGAACCAAGTCACTGTTGCCTTTGTTGGGTTGACCATTGCCCCAGCTTCATCACACCAAGTACTTATGCGATTGAGTTCGGTTTGTAGCTCCACAGCAACCTCCTCTCTATCCTTACCCTGACGATACACTAAAACATCATCGGCATATGACAATGTCCTGCCAGGTCCAGTGATCTGCTCACTGGTGATTCTCACTGTGTAGGCGTTGAACAGTACCGGAGATAATGGTGATCCCTGTGGTAGGCCAGGATATATTGTTGTTGGTTCCGAAGTCCAACTGCCACATCTAAAAACTACTTTCCGTTGGAAGAGAGCTGCAGCGATCCAACTAAGGAGGAATGGACTTACGTATAGTTCAAGAAGCTGAAACATTAAAAAATCCAGTGGTACTCTGTTGTATGCGTCCTCAAGATCAATCGCTGCAGCAACGGTTTCAGTGCCTGAGTGGAAACCTTCATAGACATCATGGGCAAAGACTGCTGCATTGGTCCAGGTTTCTCTTTTTGGACGGTACCCACCCATGGTAGGTGGGAAAACACCTTGCCTCTCTAGTTGGCTTGATATTTTCCTGGCAATTACCTTCTCCAGCAGCTTGCCTATTGTATTCTGCATGGTTATAATTCGATATCCCTGAATTTTCTTGTGGTCTTTGTCAGGCTTCGGCAAGGGAATCAGATAGCTGTGTAACCATTCCTCCTTGATGCTAGCACTCCCTATACTGTTGTTGTACATGTCTGCTAGTTTCTCTAGCTCATTGTCGGTACACCTATTCATGTCGTCGTATCTTATGCCATCAGGACCTGGAGCACTGTTTTTTTATCGTCGAAGCACAGCCTTGATTTCTTGCACTGTCACTGTGTCTTCATCCGAAGTGTTCTGGGCCTTGCATCTGTCTGAGGTGACCTCCTTGGCCAGATTCCGGCCTCCCATGTCTGTCTGGTTGCTCTGCTCAAGGTAGCGTTCAAAGAGGGCTTTGCCCTTGTCCTCGTCAGTCCTCTGCCAGATGAGGTCAGCACCTTGGAAGTCAGAAATGCTCTTATTCTTGACTACACCACTCATGCTTTTATGTAGTCGCCAGAACAATTTCAGTGACTTGTCTGTGCTTACTCTTTGACACACCTCTGCCCATTTTTCGCTTTTAACCACCGTGACCAGTTTTTTGAAATAGCTTACTTTTGTGTGCATCTCTCTTTCTAAGTGCAAGCAGGGACTAGGATGACCAGCTCTGTTCTTCTTGGCATTTTGCCATCTCCTTACAGCACTACGCTTATCCACCCAAGCCTTCTCCACCTCGAAACTCCACCACGGTGGCTGCTCCCAGCTTGTTTTCCTTTTCTTCCTGCCCTGAAACGTTCTGCGCTTGTCACGTCTTATTTTACTCACCACATCTTGCCCTGTACTGTCATACTGGAACGTCTTTACCTTTAGCTTGTGCTGCCTGGTTCTGCCTTTCTCCACCAATATGCTGCATGGGTGGTGGTCGCTGCCATGGTGTCCTAGGACACCCCATCTACACACTGTAGTGAGTGAAGGTGAAACTAGCGCCAGATCAATAGCACTGTCCTCATCGCCTGGACGGCTTGCTGTCCTGGTGACACAGCCACTGTTGATACAAACCAGGTCGATGGTTTCCAGTGCAGTCTCGAGCTCCTCCCCTTGTGTATTGGAGGAAGTGTTTCCCCATGATCTGCCTTTAGCGTTGAAGTCACCACAGAAAATAACATTTCTCTCGTGGCCTAATATGCCACTTAAGCACTGCCACTTCTGGGCGTCCACGCTCGCATTGCGGGCATAAACATTAACCAACACGAATGGTGTACTGGAATGAACTCTCAACGCCTGTATTTGTATATCGTCACTGTTCCAACTGGACATGTCTAGCTCTGACGCCACCATGCTGTCGCGAACGAGAATCGCCGTTCCCAGATGTCGTCTGTTATAGAAACATTTGAAGCCGGCAATTCGGAGTAGCTGATCGCCCAGTCTCGTCTCCTGGAGTGCTACAATGTCGTTCCTGTAAACTAGGGTTTCTAAAATAGAGCCCCGTTGTTTTACACTGGCACAGTTCCAATATAGAATACGGATGTTCCTGAGTCCTAGACGGTGACACTTGAGTCTAAAACGTCTCAAGCCACCGCGCTTACCTGGCTTCTTTTTCCCTGCGCGGCTACCACGCCGCTTCGGTATGTTGGCTGCTGATCGTTCGGAAAACACACGTTGTTCCGCCATGTTGAAAAAACGTAAACACTGACTTTTGATTGAGAACCACACACGCTGCTGAAAATTCACTCAAGGATGGCTTCGCTCGATGCACGAACTCCGTAGCACCCGCGCAGATCTTGAGTAGAAACTCCTGGTTTTACATCCTGGCACACCAATTACACGCAAGAAATGAATAAATCCATCCCTTACGCGAAAAAGTTAACGAACACAAAACAACACGACCGTCCGTCGCCATCTTGAAACCGGAAGTGTCTGTGTGTCCAGTGATGTCTTTTGTATTTCTTTATTCAGCTCGTTGTTGTCTCATTACATACTCAATCATCGAAATGCAGATAACACTAAATGTATTCTTCTTTTCACCATTTAGGATATAATTGCTCATGGGATCTGGGAGGCTGCACTAATGCTCTGACGACTCAAATCATTGAGGATGGTGCAGTCGAGTGCAGTCACTTAATTGCGTTCTTTAAATGTGCTTTTCGAGTGACCGGTTTCTACAAGTTTCAGTTCACTGACCAGGAATACATAGCCATTGAAGGCCAACTAACATCTCTGTTACCGCGGCTTGGTGTCCAGTGCAGATTTGACTTTCGTGCAATTATTACAGACGTTGCGAGCGAGCAGAGCTGAAGCAAATTACAGTAATCTGGATGGCAACCAGAGGTCACAAAATTCCACGATGGGGACACAGGAAGCAAGAATTATCATCGAAACATTGTACATCAAAGACATTATTTCATTATCGTTACCTTACAACTGCAAGATGACCAAGTGAAAATGTACACAAATTGTACAATTACTGGATTGGTCTCTTTATTGTTGGGTACGTTTTCTATCGATTAGTTTCCCAATTTAACATAGGCCATCGAGCAATTAAGTCGAAGCCATCGTATTCTTAGCTATGTCACCAACCTTTGTCCATGTCCTCCCTGTATTATACATTCTGTATCTAATTCTCTTCTCCGTGTATTTTAGGACCGTCTTCTATTTCGTTTTCTTGTGGATTCCATACAAAGGTTCTTCTAGTCCTTCTTCTTCTTCTTCTTCTTCTTCTTCTTCTTCTTCTTCTCTTCTTCTTCTTCTTCTTCTTCTTCTTCTTCTTCTTCTTCTTCTTCTTCTTCTTCTTCTTCTGTCTTCTGTTTCTTCTTCTTCTTCTTCTTCTTCTTCTTCTTCTTCTTCTTCTTCTTCTTCTTCTTCTTCTTCTTCTTCTTCTTCTTCTTCTTCTTCTTCTTCTTCTTCTTCATCTTCCTTCTTCTTCTTCTTCTTCTTCTTCTTCTTCTTCTTCTTCTTCTTCTTCTCTCTTCTTCTTCTTCTTCTTCTTCTCTTCTTCTTCTTCTTCTCCTTCTTCTTCTTCTTCTTCTCCTTCTTCTTCTTCTTCTTCTTCTTCTTCTTCTTCCTTCTTCTTCTTCTTCTTCTTCTTCTTCTTCTTCTTCTTCTTCTTCTTCTTCTTCTTCTTCTTCTGCGTTCATCCGAGTGTTTTTTCAGACGTAATTGCGTTGTGCTAATTTTATTTGCACCTTAGGCCGACACATCCGTCTTCTGCGGGCGTTTGTTGACGGGTCAGCCTTCCGGCTGTTTTTCTATTTGTAATATTCTCATGTTCTCCGTATGCATGTCCTAACTAGCGCCAAGCGCTTCACCACCTGATTCAATGCCTTTAGTCTAGTTTTCCCCATGAGCTTCTCATCTGTCTAGTTCTCTCCATGAGCTCCTCATTTGTTATTTTGTCATACCATTTTACCCCTTCTATTTTGCGCATACATGAATTAATTCATGTTTGTAATTTATTAATAATCACTGAAGTCCTTCGCTATAATTCTCACCCATACATCAGTACTGATTTAACGTAAGAAATTAATATTCTATGTTTGATGTAACTTTAACACATTGCCTGTTTGCCTACATATATACATTAAAATATGTTCAAGAATACACTTGGCGTTTGTTGGTAAATTAAAGCGTTACTTGATTGGTTAATGTTATATATTGTATTGTAACTATAAAAAGTCTTCTTGGTAATTGGTTTTCCCAAATGAATCGCATGAAAGCTGTAGAGGCAAAGTTTAGACCATAGACCCAGTCCGGCCAGCCGTATGTGCTGTGCTGAATCTTGACCTGGTACATCCTCATATGTCACTCGACAGATGTGAAGATCCTGTACCAGTCTTGCGCTCTCTCCCGGTTATTTTGGCGTGAAGAAGGGAAGGAGGGGCTCATCAACACATTATCCGGGGAGATGTTACTAATGGTACAGAGTTGGGAGAAGTCTCTACACAACCTCCCTCAGATAGATACAAGCCCCTTGTCAGGGCTCAGACGACCAATGCAATGGACACGGGAGCTAAAACTGACAGTCTTCCAGAGCGTTCACGCCTTCAGGCAATCAACTCTTAGACACGAAATTATCGTGCATTCACATTTGTTTGCCTCAATATAAATCATCCATATCTCAGTAACCAACTGAGGGAAAATATGAGATTTAGTATATAACCTTATCCACCCAACAAAAAACTGTTTGTTCTGGAGATTTTACAGCATATTTCAAAGTTTGTTTATATGCAGTATATAAGTTACGAGTCTGAGATGAAATTCATAATTTTAAATGTATTACAGCGTAGCCAAACAATCAGCGCTCAATGTTGAATATTTTCACGGGATTGGCCTTATGCCAACTCCCCGCGTTGTTTAAACTAGGACTGTTCAGAGGTGTCGCAAAATGTGGGTTATTTCATGAAACCTGATTAATATGTTGTTGTTTTTTAATCTTACCACTTATCGCTAACATTGAAATGTGTGAATATTTTTCAGTAGGATTGAATGCGAAATTGTGTATACACTTAAAAGAATCGCTATGAAGTTGTACACATATTTTTGTCAAGAAGCTGATCGCAGGAAACTGTTTTATACTATTACAAATTCCGAAAAACGAACAGTGCATGCATTGGGTTTGAGTAAACGGTCATTTCGTCGATGGGTGCAAGAATCTGGAATTAAACCACCACGCAATAACCAAACGGTAGGTAGAAAGATTATTGTAGACAGCTTTGACAAAGATGTCATAAGGCGAGCTATTATAAAAATGCTGTAAAAAGTCGCTTAAAATTCGACAGGGTCGACTTCATTGCACCGGGTTCTATCCCATATGGCTCGGTCTCTTTCCGCAGCGCGGGAAGCATCGCAAAAAGCACGAACTCCGCAGCTCTAGCGACAACCCACAGAAGTGTCCGATAAATTTAACTCGTGAACCGAAGGATGCGGCCCGGAATCGAACCCACGACTTTTAGAGCCCGAGTCAAAAGGCTTGACCACTTCGCCACGGAGACTCCTAAGATTATAAATATTTTGGATTTTATATCCAGGATTATCCAGCATTATAAACATGCTGGATGCCAAAGAAACAGTGACTGTAAGAACACTTAGGGTTTGATTGGGACATAACAATAACATAGAGCTAGCCAAAACAACTTTGCGGAAAATTATAAGGACATTATCTTCACTTTTTGAAATTACAAGGGCGGTAGAAATATTCTTTGCGAGCAACCGCATTTAGGAGCCATGAGAAGCAGATACCTACGTGAAATAAGGGAAATACGCAAAGAAAATTATGGCATAGTGTGTTTTGATGAAATGTGGATCAATGCGCACCACATAAGTGATAAGGAATGGCAATCAGTGGATGGACAGATAAAGCGATATGTGCCCAGTAGTATAGGACAGCTTTTGGTCATGGCCCATGCTGGTAATACGCATAATGGCTTACAACAGAATGCTGGGCTCGTGTTCGTATCAAAGCATACAGACAATAGGGATTATCATAATAAGATGAATGGTAATGTATTTAGAGATTGGCTCGAGAATACTGTGCTTCCATCCCTAGATAGACCGTCGTGTCCAATTATGGACAATGCATGATATCAATGTTGTTTCCCAAGAAGACAAAATACTTACAGCATCGAGCACAAAGGGAGCTCCGAATGACTCCGAATGGAAAACATACCATTTCCAGAAAAGTATTTCTAGCTAAAATTGTTGTCCCTTGTAAAACAGACGCTAAAAAGCAAGAAATATCAAATCGACAAGTTGATAGAGCATCGACATGGGTGCTTGAGACTTCCGCCGTACCATTCTCATTTTAACCCTATAGAACTTGTGTGGGTTAAAATTAAAGGACAGGTGGCAGCTGACAATACTATATTCAAATTGCCTGACGTCAAGATACTAATCCAGTCCACGCTATTAAATATTGATAAAAATTACTGGGAAAATGTGAGGACCATGTGTTGAAAGAGGATGAGGATTATTGGAGAAAGGATGGATTGAATTTTATGCAACCGAGAGCAGTCATCAACCTAATGGAATCGTCCGACACAGATTAAGGTCTGAGCAGATCGCAGACCTTAATCCACGTGCACACCAACTGGGATATTTTGCTACAAATATTCAGAAGAATTGCAGGCCCTAAACATTACAGCATCAGCATAATGTCAATGGCAACAGTATGTATTCCACAGTGATGAATTTTCAATTCCGGAAGCCCTCAGCGGTGACACACAACTGTATTGAAAAGAAAAAAATAAACACACACACACACACACACACACACACACACACACACACACATACACTAAACGCATTGAATACCAACAGAAGAGTAATATTGCGGTGGAAACTGACATATTGTGGCATAACAAGAACCGTAAGAGCAAACACGTTGTCAAATTAGGGGACAACACACGTGCATACGAATCAATCTATAAACTTCACTGAAAAGAGGACCAACATCTTGGTCATTGAGAAGAAAACCCACTACAGAGACACTGACAACTATTTTCATAGTGCAAAACAGGTAATCATGTTCCGTCTCTGAACGGTAAACAACAGAGTAGACAATCTTTCACGAAGAATCAAAGCGGGTCTGTCACCATGTGTACGTGTGAACAAACTACACGGACAGCTGAACAGATCCATAAAAATGGAAACATGATGACTAAATTGCGGTATCATTTCTGGTCACTCCATACGCACATTAACGCACAGCTATTTGGAAGCTTTCACGAACTCAATATAAAAAGCTAACATGAATACCTGTGTACACTTTATTAACCAGCTGCTGAAGAAACAAGAAGGAAATGAAAAATAAGGTAAGAAATATATTCCTTCTACTTTCCTGTTAATTTACAAATTATTTACCCCGTGCCTCTGTAAATTCTCTGTCATTACTAATATTACACATTGCACCCCTCTCAGGATTCTCCGTGGTGAAGTGGTCAAGCCGTCTGACTCGGGCTCCGAAGGTTGTATGTTCGATTCCGGGCCGCGTCCTTCATTTCACGAGTGCATTTTTTCGGAGACTCCCGAGGGTCGTCGCTGGAGCTACGGAGTTCGTGCTTTGTGCGACACTTTCCGCGCTGCGGAAAAAAAACAGAGCCATATGGGATAAAAACCCGGTGCAATGCAGCCGACCCTGTCGACTTTTAAGCTACTTCTTTTATTGCACCCACTCCCATACGAATCCGGATACGCCTTGTGTCGTCATGTGAATTGGGGGGGGGGGGGCGTTCCTTACAAGTTTTTTTTAGAGAGAAATCACTAGTTTTTCAGCAAAACATCAAAGAAATGTCGCCGCTTTCGATGATTTAAGTTGCTTTTGGACCTATCAAAGACATATCCCTTGGGTGGGGGTAAATATAAGACGGCAGGGAAAATGTCATAACGATGCAACAGACAGTTTTCAAAATAATTGATCGTGAATGACGGCATTCGTTTGTGGACATACTATAACTGGAGCACGTATAGGATACCGTTAGTGCTATTAATTTAACGAATAACTTGGATGGCCAAAACATAGATTGCCTGGAAGAGACGAATGACAGTAGAAAAGTATATACAATTATAAGAGAAAAATAATCTTTTGTCATTTAATGAGAAGATGGGAATGAGAACATCGTGACGACTAGAAAGCTCAGCATTAGAGTCTGCAGATGTAGACCGAGACAAGTGGTCCATAGAGGTCTATGACAATAACACGGAGAAATGTTGGTAGTAGACTATATTCAGAACTAATTCAACAATCAATAATAGAGAGCAGCTGTTGGATATTTTCCCTGGGACGTGATTTTGTGATGGGAAACGTGCAGGCGGATAGCTTGGCTATGTCGGCACCTCTGAGTGCACGCAGTTTTGGTGCATGATAAGGCAGACGTAGTCAGGGCCCTTAAGGCTCGTGTGTATAGTGCGACAGAACAGAGATATCATCACGGTCTGTGAAGAATGCTACTGCAGGGGATCTGGCCGACACTCAGGACTCCGAGGAAAGGCCAGACAGACATATGATAAGACAGCAACTGGTACCGTTAGTATTGGGACTCTTCGCTGGCTGTTGCAGATGAGGACGGAGCACGTATGGAAATGACTCGAGTGCTGTGATGTCTGTTCTTGACTCAACTTAATTTGATTACATGCAGAACTCCACGTCCTGAGATCTGTAGAGAGATGTGAAAGCCTAAGCCAAGCCACTTGACAATGCATCTAATGATGATGATGGTAATGATTAATTTAGTATATTCACACACACACACACACACACACACACACACACACATACACACACACATACATACACACCCACACAGATACACACACACGACAGCATACATTTCAAATCAAGTTATTACATGCGAAGACTGATATAAATGAAAAATGTCTCTCCACCTCAAGGCTTGCTTGGCAATTGTCCATAAACCTACACTTAGGAAATTCATTTCGTGGTTTCCCCATTAATTCCACATCCAATGGATTTACAAAAAGCATGGCAGCCACACACTAGAGGTTAAACCCCTCCAGATTGCCAAGATCTGGCTAATGAAACAACATGAAGCAGCCACGAAAACAAAGCCCTAGAGAAAGTTTCCGATATACCCCTCAGGGAAATCTCTGTACGCGTGGTATCCTGACCCGCGTCTTCATTTGTCTGTATATCTTATTCGTGTGCTCCCAGCATTCTACAGAAGATCTACATGTCTACAGCTTCTTAGTATTTTCATCGTTACATTGCTGATTTATCATAACTGATTCCCATAAATCAAAATTGTCCCTTTACGACTCTTGAAACCTGTATTTGTTATCTTCCCTGAAATAGATCTGTTGCATAAGGCAATAGCGAGCGCGCCAGCGAGGTTATATAGTCAACTGCATTGGTATTACCATGAACACGGCCGGACGCGATCTCGACGCCCGGGCTCGTTGTTTGCCAAAGTCAGGGAAAGACAGGCTACCTATTATCGCTCTCGGATCTGCAAGATGTGATAGCTCTTTAACATCACAGACTCATAGCAGGAAATATATTCAGAACTTTAAAAAAAAAAAAAAAAAAAGCAATAAAACAGAACCAGAATGCTTCATATATTCTTAATGCCTCTAGTGTAAAAAAAAAAAAAAAAAAACTAATTAATGGATCCTAATGTAAATGGTAAACTACTGAAAGTAAACTTTCCAGGAATCACGACCAGCCAAACAATGCTGGAGTTGACTGCTAGGTCCTGTAAAGGATATGCAACAACTTTTTTAAATGTAAATCACGAGGCCTTTTGGATATGCGGTGCTAGACCGAAATTGTTATGGACAAATGGGCACTCTACGGGGGAGGTGATCAATTTCATGCCGGTCGCCTTTCGGCACGGAAGAGAGTCAACATATGAACAGATCCATGTTATCGGTTGATGATGATGATGATGATGATGATGATGATGATGATGATGATGATGATGATGATGATGATGATGATGGTGATGGTGATGTTGGTAGTGATGATGATGATGATGATGATGATGATGTTGGTAGTGATGATGATGATGATGATGATGCTTATGGTGGTGGTGGTGGTGGTGATGATGGTGGTGGTGGTGGTGGTGGTGAGGAGGAGGAGGAGGAGGAAGAGAAGGAGGAGGAGGAGGATATATTTCAATGAAGGTAACATATATAGGTGCTAACATTTATTTATGGGACAGTTTTGACGTATGGGAATCAGTTATGAGAAATCAGTAATGTAATATTGGTACAATGGCGACAAAATGAAGCGTTACTTTTCGGAGGGACGCTATTTAGTGTTATCCTTTGGATTTCGTGTGATTTCCTATGGATTACCTGTGAATAGTGTTTTCCTGTGGATTATGTGATGTTATTTTGTGTTCCTTTTATTGGAAGTTTTCAAAAGAAGCCACGGAAGGCAGGTGGTGGATGAAATTTTGAGGGCAGCCGACAGATATTTGTGGGTCATGGCCTCGAGCTTCACGACGGAAGGCAGAGGAACTCTTCTTGAGTCGATGGCTGCGGTCTCCGACCAGTACGGTCACTGCCGTAGAGGAAAGCAACGGCAAACTACCTCTTTAAAAGTGCCTAGTATATCATGATTCGCTTAAAGACTGATCATCGCAAGACAAGGACAGAGACGTTAAAATTAGCAACTTGGAACGTTAGGACATTAAGCGACGACGGAAAATTAGAGAACATAAAACAAGAAATTGGAAGGGAAAAAAATAATATTTTAGGTATGTGCGAAACGAGATAGAAAGGAGCAGGCATCAAGATAGAGGAAGATTTCAAGATTATTTATTCTGGAGGTGAAGATCGTCATAGAGGAGTGGCAATTATTTTGGACCGGAAAACAGCAAAATCTGTTCAAGGATATTGGGCCGTCTGACAGAGTTCTACTAGTTAAATTAAGTGGCAGACCTTTTAGCATAAATATTATTCAAGTATATGCCCCAACAGGAGAATCCAGTGGAGATAGTGTAGAAGAATTTTATAATGACATAGAGTCTGCCTTAAAGAAATGTAAAAATTCAGAAATAAACATCATAATAGGGGACTTCAATGCAAAAGTAGGAAATCAAGGGGATAGATACACAGTAGGAAACTATGGTTTAGGAGAGAGAAATGAAAGAGGATACAGACTCGTAGAGTGGGCAAAAGAACAGGAAATGATTGTAAGAAACACCTGGTTCAAGCAACACCCTAGAAGATTATGGACATGGAGGAGTCCTGATAGCAGGATTAGAAACCAGATTGACTACATTCTGATTAGCAGAAGATTTAGAAACGCATTAACACTAGCAAAAACAGTTCCCAGTGCTGATTGTTATAGTGACCACAGATTACTCACAGGAACATTGAGGATAAAGTTGAAGAAAGTCAAGTATATAACAGGAAACACTAAATATGATTTGTGTACATTGAGTAATGACAAGGAAATACAAAACAAATTCAACATAGAAGTACAGAACAGAATTGAAATTTTGTCTGATCTAGAGATCCTATTCCAGGATGTGGATGATCAATGGGAAACGTTGAAGAATTCAATTAATGTAGCTGCAGAAACAACTATTCCAAAATTAAAGAAGGTGGGTCGTAAGAAATGGATGACTGAAGAAATTTTACAACTCATGGAAACAAGAAGACTCAACAAAAATAATTCTGTCAAATATGAAGAAATTCACAGACAAGTCAGAATATTATGTAAGGAGGCAAAAGAAGCATGGCTTGAGGAAAAGTGCTTAGAAATTGAAAACCAACACAACAGTCAAAATACCAAATTAGTGCACAAAAGAATTCAGGAACTTACTAATAAAAGAACAAGAACATCAACAGGGTGTCTAAAAACTGAAGATGGCAAAATCATAATAGAAAAAGACCAGATTCTACATGTATGGACAGATTATGTGAAACACCTTTATGATGATAACAGAGACGAATAGTATGATATTAGATTTAATAATGAAGGACCGCCAATTTTTGAGATGGAGGTTCGAAATGTTCTTAAGCATATGAACGTTGGCAAGGCCCCCGGTGCAGATAACATCACAACAGAAATGATTAAAGCTTTAGAAGAATTTGGACTAGAGCAAGTCACCAGACTGATGAACACATTATATGATACTGGAGATATACCTCCTGAATTATGTAACTCTGTATTTATTGCAATCCCAAAGAAATCAGGAACCTTGGAATGTGATCAACATAGAACAATTAGTATAATGAGTCACGTCACAAAGATTTTGCTAAGAATTATCATTCAAAGAGTGAGGAAGAAGATACAACCTGAAATAAGGGAAGACCAATGCGGGTTTGTAGAAGGAAAGGGTACAGTAAATGCTGTGTATATGCTGCGAACAGTTATTGAACGTGCTATAGAAGTAAACAAGGATATACATCTTTGCTTTATTGACTATACAAAGGCTTTTGATAGAGTTAGACATCTCAGCATGGTGGATATGCTTGCAGATCTACAAACTGATGGGAAAGACATTAGACTTATAAAAAACATATATTGGAAACAACAAGCTGCAATAAGGATTGATAATGAAGTGGGACAGTATCAGCCAATTAAGAGAGGTGTTAGGCAGGGATGTGTGATGTCTCCAGATCTTTTTTCCCCTATACAGTGAAAATATTTTCAGAAATGTAGAGGATATAAATGGAATCAGCATTGGAGGACGAAACATCAATAACATTAGATATGCAGATGATACAGTATTAATTGCAGACAATGCGCAGGACCTGCAACAATTAGTAGATGCGGTTGTTGTACACAGTGAGCAACTGGGGTTAGAATTAAATTGTAAAAAGACTCAGGTTATGGTCGTCACTAGGAAGGAAGAAGTGCCACAATGTAATATACAAGTAAATGGAAATATTCTTCAACAAGTGAATCGGTACAATTATCTTGGAACAGTTATAACATCTGATGGGAGATGCCTTGAAGAGATTAGAACAAGAAACGCCATGGCGAAAGTAGTCTTTAGCAAGATGAAAAACATTCTGACCAATAAAAAGATGTCAATTGAAACGAGAAAAAGAGTGTTGAGGGGATATATAGAGCCTGTTCTTCTGTATGGATGTGAAACTTGGACAATGAGCAGTCAAGCTGAAAAGCATCTGATGGCTGCAGAAATGTGGTTTCTGAGGAAAATGCAAAGAATACCATGGACAGACAGAAAAACCAATGACAAAGTACTACAGGAGACAAATGAACATCGTAAACTGATTAGAGAAATTAGACGTAGACAGTCAAAAATTTTTGGACATGTTATGAGAAGAAATGGATTGGAGAACTTGGTGACAACTGGCAAGATCGAAGGGAACAGACCAAGAGGGAGACCGAGAGGAAAATACCTGGATGGCTTGGCCACATGGTATGGACGAGACAGGAACACTGAGCTGATCCACGACACTGGTGATCGAGTGAAATGGCGAGTCATGACCGCCCACGCTTTCCGGCATGGCACATGATTGATTGATTGAATATTGAAAATACGAAGATCTTTCGTAGAATGTTGGGAAAACCTGAAGAACATATCAACACAAGTTAAGACGCAGGTCAGGAAACCACGCGTACAGAGATTCCCTGAGAGGGCTATTGGTAACTTTCCCTAGGACGTTGTTTATATGGCTGCTTCATGCTGCCACGTTAGCCATATCTTGGTAATCTGGACGGTTTTAATCTTTGGTTTGTGGGCTCCCATACTTCTTGCTATGCGGAATTCAATTGTTAGTTGGTTAGTCAGTTAGTTAGTCGCGGTCCCAACTTCATGACAAAGGGTTACCCCATAATGATTCATTCCTGTGCCAGTGAATATCACACAAAATGCTTCTCGTTGCCCTTGTGAAAAGTGGAACAGTCAGGAGTTACGACAGACCAAGAGCCCGCACAGGTATACTAGGCATAATGCCGCTGCCGGAATGTCAACACAAAAGTCCGCCACGAAAAATACAGTTCATCGTCAAAGGAAGCGGCAGTCACTAGAATACCAGCAGTCACACATTATTGCGTACAGGCAAATCAGGTTTTAGTTCAGCAACTTGCGGCCGCCATTTTTTCTGAACATGAAGTTCACGACACAAACAACCGATATCTTCTTCTTCTTCTTCTTCTTCTTCTTCTTCTTCTTCTTCTTCTTCTTCTTCTTCTTCTTCTTCTTCTTCTTCTTCTGCTTCTTCTGCGTTCATCTGTAGTGTTTGTTTTTTCAGACGTAGCTGCGGTGCATTGTTATGCACCCTTGGGCCTAGACCCTTAGACCAACAATTCCTACTTTTGCGTGCGTTTTTGATAAAGTTAGCATTCCTGGGAGACTCTCACTGTTGTGGTGCCGCCCACATCCCAGCTGGTCAAGTTAGAACGGTCGAATACTTCACGATCAGCCCTCAATGGAAGGCGGGGACAGTCCATGGGCATTATCCGCCATCCATGGTGGCTTTCATAGTTGCAGAACCGACACATAGCTCTCAGGTGCTGGGCTCACCGAGGGAATCGTCACGTCCTGCTCACGGCTGCTTTAATTCCTCACTTCAATGTATTTTGTCATTCTTTCGCTACGGGCCGCTCCCCGCACAAACCAGGGACGGTCGGACTGCAGACGGCATCCACTCAGCGAGTTTTCGATTCGGACATGTGCTAGTCGATATGCGCGGAAAACAAAACTAGTTAGAGCTGTTCCGGACACGAAGCACATTCGGAAGACTAGCTAGTCAGAGCTGTTCCGGACGCGAAGGACATTCGGAAGACTAATTAGTCAGAGCTGTTCCGGGCACGAAGATATTTCACTCGGACGTTAATGTGTTGTGTCTGGTTTATTTGCACCCTTAGGCCAGCACATCCGAATTCAGCGGGCGTTTTTACGGGTTTGCCTTCCCGGGGTTTCAAGCCACGGTAGACTTTTTGTGCTGTGGTGTCGCCCACATTTCAGCTGATCAAGGTAGAACGGTGAGAGACATCACGGTCAACCCTCAAGGGAAGGTAGGGGCAGTCCATGGGCTTTCCCTGCTATCCACGGAGGCTTCCATAATTGCAGAGCCGGCACATAGTGCTCTGAGACTGGGCTCACCAGAGGAATCGAAACTTCTTACTCATGCTGCTTTAATTCCTCACTTCCATGTATTGGGCATTTCGTTTGCCACTGATCGCTTCCCACACAAACCAGGGACGGACATTCTGCCGACGACATCCACTCATCAAGCTTTAGCTTCGGACTTCCACGTAATGGATTCGCTAGCCAAGAGTTCCATTTTGTGTTTTTGAGACGTTTTTCCACCTTGACTACGCTCTCTCTATGAGTATAGATACAGACTTTCATGGTAGCCATTTCATGGGATGGGGCTTTTTCCACCTTTAGTGCCCGCTCACGAGGTAGGCTACATGTGCTGCTGGCTCAGCACCTTACCTCCGTGCGACAGTGACCGAGTAACGGCCAGGCCCTCTCATCCGGGGATAACTCAGATCCCCCAGCTGGGAGCCTTCTAGCAAGTATCTGAACTAAGCATGTAGCGTGCTCAGCATCTCACCTCCGTTTTGCAGTAGGTGCGTATCGGCCCGGCTCTCACATCTAAGGGTTTATGGTTTAGAGGGGTTCAGCCATATCCCTCAGTTGGGAGCCTTAGAGTATGTCCGGACCAAGAATTAGTGGCTTCGTGCGCCTAATTTGACCTGTCGACTGCTATCCTCAGTCTACCTGCAGAGCAGCAGGTTGTGTCTCTCTTGGTCTGGTCCCTACCTCATGGCCTGCCCGACATGTAGTTGTACTTCCGTCAGCAGGGCTCTTGAGGTCATTGGGACACGCAAGCCCCTCTATCACGTTAAGGTGGAGACACATCAGAGGGGAAACAACCGATATGAAAGAACTCCACCCGAAATCCATGCACTCAACTCAGAAGCAGGATGACAGAACCATGTCCAACATGTGGAAAATGCTTAAACACACCGCAGCCACAAGCATAAACACACCAGAGGCCTTAACAACTCAACCGCCTAACCTCTATGTTGGACAGCAAACGGAATTCATGGGGACAACACACAATGGATTTCTTAAGAATACGTTTATGGACAGGTACGAAGATAGACTTGTGGGGGAGAGGCATTTTCCACTTAGCTATGTGTCATTCACCAGATGTAATAAACTTACTTGGCATCATCGTCATCATCAAGTGCCCTGCCAGCTGGCGAAGGTTTTCATGTGTCTCCACAGATCTCGGTCTTTGTTTTACTGGATCAACTCTGCTGATGCTTTTCCTCCATGCCACCGTCTCAATCCATCCAGCATTATATCACTTGGTCGGCCTCTATCTCTCTTCCTCTTCATCTTTCCAGTTGTAACGATTGTCTGCAATGTCTCTCTTCTTATCACATGACCAAAGAAAGCTGTTCATCTCTTTCTTATTGTTGCATATAATGTTCTGGTTTCATTTACCTCTTTCAGGCAATTGTTGTTTGTTACTCTGGCAGTCCAAGGGATTTGCAACATTCGTCTCAGGAACCACATCTCTGTTGCTTCCAAGTTCTTCCTAATTTGTTCCTTCACATTCCAAGATTCACTGCCACACAGCAAAACAGGTTCTATATAGCACTTCATCACTCTCTTTATTACATTTAATGATAGTGACTTATTGCATAATATACTCTTCATTTTCTTAAATGCAGCTTTTGCTTGCCCTATTCTCCTCTTAATCTCTGTTGTGCATCTTCCATCTGATGTTATAAATCCATCCATCCATCATGTGCCATGCCGGTAAGCGTGGGCGGTCATGTTCTGCTATCTCACTCGATCACCAGAGTCGTGGATCAGCTCCGTGTTTCTGTCTCGACCATGCCACAATGCCAAGCCATCCATATACTTGCTTCTAGGTCTTCCCCTTGGTCTGTTCCCTTCGATCTTACCAGTTGTCACCAAATTCTCCAATCCATTTCTTCTCATAACATGCCCAAAAAATTTTGACTGTCTACGTCTAATTTCTCTAATCAATTTACGATCTTCATTTGTTTCTTGAAGGACTTGTTCATTGGTCTTTCTGGCTGTCCATGGTATTCTTTGCATTTTCCTCAGAAACCACATCTCTACAGCCATCAGATGTTTTTCAGCCTGACTGCTCATTGTCCACGCTTCACATCCATACAAAAGTACAGGTTCAATGTAGCATCTCAACACTCTTTTTCTCGTTTCAATTGACATCTTTTTATTGGTCAATATGTTTTTCATCTCGCTAAAGGCTACTTTTGCCATGGCGATTCTTGTTCTAATCTCTTCAAGGCATCTCCCATCAGAGATAAAAAATTATAAATGCCGTAGGTATTTAAAATTATCCACTTAGTTAACAAATTCCCCTTCTATTTCCATTTCACATTTTTATATCACTGATTTCATTGATAGCACCACTGTTACTGTTTTCTTTGTATTCGAGGAGAGTCCTTTCTTTGCACTCACTTTTACTACAATACTCAACAATTATTATTGATCTTTTGCATTATCCGCCACCAATACTGTGTCATCGTAAATCGTATATTGTTTATATTATATCCTCCGATTAGTGTTCCCGGCTTCTCTTTGATCTCTCTCATTATTACTTCGCTATAGAGGGATTAAAGATCAGGTGACAAGACACATACTTGTCGTACTCTTAGCTTTATTTGTTCATGATTGTCCATTTTTATTTCCCATTTTAATTGCTGCTACTTGATTCAAGTAAATATTCTTTATTAATTTTTGCTATCAATGTTGATATCTTCCAACATTTTCATCAGTTCATCATGCTTTACTTTATCAAAAACCCTTAGTATAATTTGTGAAGCACAAATATATGTTTTTCTGTGTCTCTGTTGGTCTTTCTATTTTTCTTTTATTAATTTCACCTTGCCGTCTTGATAGGCAATAGTCTTACCCATCTGTAATTCACCAAACCAGACGTCCTTTGGTACTCTGCCATCACCCATCCTCCTAATGTGTCCAATCCATTTAAGTCTTCGAAGACTGAGCATGGAATAAACCGTCACACAGCCTGATCTTTCCAATACTTCAGTATTTGGGATTTTGTCTTGCCACGTAATACCAAGTATTCTTCGCAGACACGGCATACGAAAGCTGTTTAAACGTTTCTCTTGATGTGAGTTAAGTTGACCAGGCTTCACTGCCATAAAGAAGAGTACTAAGGACACTGGATTGATGGACAATGACTTTTGTTTTGGGAGTAAGCATCCTGTTCTCCTATACAATTTTTTTTAACCTGTTCATTATTGTTGCTGTCTTACCAATCCTGATGATATATGTGTGTGTGTGAGTGTGTGTGTGTGTGTGTGTGTGTGTGTGTGTGTTTGTGAGTGTGTGAGTGTGTGTGTGTGTGTGTGTGTGTGTGTGTGTGTGTGTTTGTGTACACTTTTGCTTCTACAAATCCATACTGTTCTTCACAATTTCCATTTTTATTTTCTTTCCTGTTCTTTTTATTTTACAAGGGTAAGTTAATAAGTAAGTCACAAATGGCTGTAGAAAAAAACTAACTATGATAACAACTTGAAACCAGTTTATTTTTATACATACATTGTCCCTTTATTTCTCAACATAATTTCCACCTACAATGATGCACTTATCCAATCGTTTTATCAGTCCTCCCAAACCGGCTGCATAGAACTGCGTGCTTTGTTTTCATTTACCGGCCATCCCACAGAACTGTGTGACTTACTTATTGACTCCCCTTGACAACTTTTTTCTACGCAGCTATGCACCGCTTTACGGGACAAACATTTGTCAGCATAAACACTGACAATCCACCTTGGCGGGAGACATTTCGTGAATGACGCCGACGTTGAATGTGAAGTGAAAATGTGATTTAGAAAACAGAGCACGCAGTTCTATGCAGCCGTTTTGGGAGGACTGATAAAACGATGGGATAAGTGCATCATTGTAGCTGGAAATTATGTTGAGAAATAAAGGGACAATGTATGTATAAAAATAAACAGGTTTCAAGTTATCATATTTAGTTATTTTCTACAGCCATTTGTGACTTACTTATTAACTTACCATCGTAATTCTGAGTAGAAGCTTGGTGACATGGTTTGTGAGGTAAATTGTACGAAAATCTTCGCATTCAATTGCTCCTTGTCTCTTTGGTATAGCTATAAATACAGATTTCAGCATATCACTCTGTAAACATCCACTGCTGTAAATATCATTCAACAGTTTGGTTAATATGTCTACTCCAAATTCTCCCAGTACTTCTAAATCTTCTGTTGTGATTCCATCTGGCCCAGCTGTTGTTTTTTCTTTCTAAATATTTGACGCGTCAGCGACTCTTTTAGAATAGGCGGACCTCCTAAGTTACTTTCTTGTGTCAATTCTACCCTTTCTCCATCATATAATTCTCTTATATACTAATTCCAACTCTTCATTACAGCACCTTCCTCCAATAATATCTTGACATGTCTGTTTCAATATCATTGGTTGGTGTAGAGACTTCTCCCGACCTGCTAGCATGGTAATATCAGCACGGAGACTGTGTTGTAGAGCAATCCTTCCCCTCTCCAGGTCAAAATACCAGCGGAGCATGCCCGAGTGGTACATGATCTTCACATCTGCCGAGAGCCATATGACGATGTCCCCAGGTCAAGGTTCAGCACAGCACATACGGCTGGCCGGACTGGGTCCATGTTGTCAGGTTGCCTCCAAGGCTTTCAGGCCATTCATTGGGGTAAGCCAATTACCATGGGGACTTTTTAATAGTTGAAATAAAGTAATTGACAATAGCCAATCAAGTAACACGCTAATTTACCAACAAAATACAAGTGTATTCTTGAACATATTTTAATGTATATATGTAAGCAAACAGGTAATGTGCTGAAGTTACAACAAATGTAGAACATTCATTTCTAACTTTACATCAGTACTGCTGTATGGATAAGAATAATATAGAAGCGGTTACTAATAAATTATAAATATTAATTACTTCATGCCTGTGACAAAATCACAAACAATGAGGTCATGAAGTAACTAGACAAATGAGGAGCTCACGGAGAGAACTAGACAAAAGACAAAGGGGGCTGCGTTGTCTCGAGGTATGATGTCCGCCTCGAGTGCTGAAGGTCCCGGGTTCAAGCCCCGATGTGGACCGGGATTTTTTTCACGTGGACGTCTAGTAATAACATTTCCCCTGGTCTCTGGGTAGTGAGATCGGACGCCCGTGTGTATTGTTGCGCACGTAAAAAATCCCTTGGCAGTTAGAAATCGAAAAAAATAAATTGCCTAACAGCGCTGCCCGGGCAAAATTTCGAGTTAAAAATCTATCCAAAGTATTTCAGGATCCTTGCCGGAGCTACAGAGTTCGTGCACTGAGCTGAGTTTCTCCAGACTCAGATTTGAGTTAGGATGAGAACGGAGCACTTATGGGTTACACCCGTGTGCCGTGATGTTGATCCATCGACTAAACTAAACTAGACAAATGCCAGTGAATCAACTGGTGAAGACGTTGGTACTAGATATGACATACACTGGGAGAACCTGAGAATAATACAACTAGAAAAACCTTTGTCTCGAATTCACAAGGCAAACGAAATAACAGAAGTCATAAAACACACGGAGAAGAGAGTCAGATACAGAAATTAATAATACAGAGGAGACATGTATGACGGTTCGTGAGATAGCTAAGAATATGACGGTTTGAACTATGTTAGTTACTCGATGGCCTATGTCAGACGGGAGACGGACGACAGAAAAAGTACGCAAACATAGAGAGACCAAACCAGTATTTTTTTTAATTCTGTACGTTTTCATTTGGTCATCTTGCGGTTGTACGTTAATGGTAATGAAACAATTTCTTTGATATACAATGTTTCGGTGATAATTCTTGCTTCCTGTGTCTAGATCGTGGAACTTTGTGACCTCTGATTGAGATCCATTTTGCTATTGTTTTCTTCAGCTGTGCTCTCTTGCAATCTCTGCAATGATTGCACGATAGTCAAATCTGCACTGGACACCGAACCGCGGCAAAAGAGATGTTAGTTGGTTATCAATGGCTGCGTATTCCTGGTCAGTGAACTGAAACTTGTAGAAACCGGTCACTCGAAAAGCACATTTAAAGAACATGTTTAGCTGTCTGCACTCTACTGCACCATCCTGGAGGATTTGTGTCGTGAGAGCGTGTGTGCAATCTCTGAGATTCCGTGCACGATTATATCCTGAAAGTGTAGTTTAAAAAAATACATAATTAAGTCATACTTACAATTTGTTGTTACATTACGCACTGGGACAAACAACGAGCAGAATAAAGAATCGTACACTACACAGGAACAAGTGCTACAAGTTGACTGCGTAGACTTGTGACGTGTGTTTACAACTAGAGTTTTAGAAGAGCCCGCAAGGGACGGAAACAAATTAGGAACACTGTACGCTATCGGGGGCAAAGAATAGTAAAACTACAGGCTATCAGGAACACAGAATAGTAACACTGCATTCTATTAGGAGCGGTCCCCCTGGTCTAGGGATTACACGACTTTCTCCGTAATCCTGTATACTCTCGTGAGTAACGTGATGTTGCGCGAGAATCGGTAGCGGTTCTCTCCGCGTCGGTAACTTACGGGGTATGTGAGTCGGTCGCTCAGAAAGCAATGGCAAACTACTGAGCGTAATCTTGCCAAGAAATCAACAATCAGCTGAAAGATGCTCATGTTGACAGCGATGTCCTTTAAAGGATATGCGAACCAAACAAAAAAATTATATTAGGAACAAATAATAGTAACACTGCAGCCTATCAGGCATGTCGTAAGTGGCAACTAAGACAGGGTTGTGCATAGGACGGGCTATCCACCAAGTTGAAAAATCCAGCCACAAAATCCAGCAAACCATGACCAAGTCACATAAGGACAAAATCAGTATTCAGCTAATCTAGAGGAAAGGAAGCTCTTATAGAAGAAGTAACACGCGCTGGAGAGAGAACCTCAAAGAGTTTGGAGTTCTGATTGTGGGAGACCTAAATACGAACTGCGTAGAGAATTACAGAGTGATAAATAATATTGGGAGGGCATGCGGAGAACTGGAGGAGACAATGAAAATAGGACAGGTGCCATGGGTTGGTTACATTCAGTAGTTTGCCATGCACACAGACCTGATTTGAGACTCTTGAGCCCATATGTGACGGCGAACAATGACCGCCCACGCCTTTCGGCATGGCGCTTGATGATGATGATGATGATGATGATGATGATGATGATGATGATGATGATGATGATGATGATGATGATGATGATGATGATGATGATGATGATGATGAGTTTGCCATTGCTCTCTGAACGAGAAGTGAATGTTGAAGTGCAACTATCCGGTGTAAGTTGATCCCACTACCCCACCCTTAGCGCAGCGGAAGTTTCAGAGCTAGAGCGCTCTTATCATCTCGGCCACGTCAGCCGCTATGGTTGTGATATTGCGCGTAAATAAAACATAAAGTAGTTTGCTTGCTTGCTTGTGTTCGCTGGCTGTGAACTCCAGCGAGAAGTCCTGTATGTCGGATGAAGACATCCTGTTGTCCAACATCAGTGTGATGTCATAACGGACTGAGGTTTGCGTGGGTATCCGTTGTCCCATGTCTCGCATATTGGCGTGCAGACTGGTGGCTGAAGCGCAATTTACACGGCTTTACATAAATGTGTAAATAGAAATACATGACTGTCTCTTTACAACTAACTACAAGAGCTGACATTGCAACATATGATAGTGAGTTTTGTATAAATCGGTTGAAATGATTCATTACGCCAGGCAATAAATTTTGCAAACAGTGTCTGTTCCTCATTAATCAAGTATAAGGATTATATTAGATTATGATTCAGCCTTGATAGCGAAAAGAGGTAGACATACCATGAACATGTTAGGACGCCGGTTACACCCTTGGCTCGCCTGCTTGCCAGAGTAAGGGAAAGTTTGGCCACTTATTCCTCTATGCTCTCAAACCTACAAACTGTGATACCACTATCACATGACAGGCCCATACCTGGGAAGTGCTTGGGGACAATTTGTTATTGTATATATATTCTTGGTATGGGCGGACTGAGACAATTTATTATGTATTTATACCAGGTATGTACGGACTGAGACAATTTATTATTGTATTTATACCAGCTATGGTCGGACTGAGACAATTTATTATTGTATTGATACCAGCTATGGTCGGACTGAGACAATTTATTATTGTATTTATACCAGCTATGGTCGGACTGATTTCAGAAAATGAAGAGTATCTTATGCAATAAGTCGCTATCAATGAATGTAAGAAGAGAGTGCTAAAATGCTATCAGCGAGGCGCTGTCGTCATTTGGAGGCGACAGGTTCGATCCCGGTTGGTAACTATTATAGCTTTCAAATTTTATGTTGTCTAGTGCGTCTTCTAATCTCTATTTCCTTCTTCTTCTTCTGTGAGTGCCAAATAATACTATGTGTGTCCATTTATGTAATCGTCTTAGTGGCCTCAACGGTTCTCCCCATTTATTTCTTATGTTTACGTGTACATTATTAGAACCGACCAATCATTTCTCTTCTATAAATGTTTGTTCATATATACTCGACAACAGCATTACGGTCTGATGTGTTTGTGTGTTTGTTATTTGACCTATGCTAGTTTAAATATAAATTATGAGACCTATGAAGGTATCTCAAAGGTTTGATACGAATTCTGTCCATATTCCATAGTTGTTTGGTTCATGTGTATGATAGACACGACCAATGAAGACACTTTTTTAGGAGTGTCTAGTTGGTCGTGCGTCGAAGTACACTTGTTCCTGCAGCGAGGCGCTGTCGTCATTTGGAGGCGACAGGTTCGATCCCGGTTGGTAACTATTATAGCTTTCAAATTTTATGTTGTCTAGTGCGTCTTCTAATCTCTATTTTCTTCTTCTTCTTTTGTGAGTGCCAAATAATACTATGTGTGTCCATTTATGTAATCGTCTTAGTGGCCTCAACGGTTCTCCCCATTTATTTCTTATGTTTACGTGTACATTATTAGAACCGACCAATCATTTCTCTTCTATAAATGTTTGTTCATATATACTCGACAACAGCATTACGGTCTGATGTGTTTGTGTGTTTGTTATTTGACCTATGCTGGTTTAAATATAAATTATGAGACCTATGAAGGTATCTCAAAGGTTTGATACGAATTCTGTCCATATTCCATAGTTGTTTGGTTCATGTGTATGATAGACACGACCAATGAAGACACTTTTTTAGGAGTGTCTAGTTGGTCGTGCGTCGAAGTACACTTGTTCCTGCAGCGAGGCGCTGTCGTCATTTGGAGGCGACAGGTTCGATCCCGGTTGTTAACTATTATAGCTTTCAAATTTTATGTTGTCTAGTGCGTCTTCTAATCTCTATTTCCTTCTTCTTCTTCTGTGAGTGCCAAATAATACTATGTGTGTCCATTTATGTAATCGTAAAATGCTATATAGAACCAGTTTTGCTGTATGGCAGCGAATCTTGGAATGTAAATGAGCAAATTAGCAAGAACTTAGAAGCAACAGAGATGTGGTTTTTAAGCGAATGTTGCGAATTCGTTGGACTGACAGAGTAACTAACAACGATTGGCTGAAAGAGGTAATGAAACTAGAACACTATATACAACAATAAGAAAGAGACAAACAGCTTTCTTTGGTCATGTGATGAGAAGAGAGGCATTGGAGAACATCGTGACAACTGGAAAGATCGAGGGGAAGAGAAGCAGAGGCAGACCAAGAGAAATGATGCTGGACGGATTGAGACGGTGGCATGGAGTGATATCATCAGCAGAGTTGATCCAGAACACCAAAGATCGAGATCTGTGGAGAGCCATGAACGCCGGCACGGCACTTTATGATGATGATGGTCGGACTGAGACAATTTATTATCGTATTTATACCAGCTATGGACGGACTGAGACAATTTATCTTCTTCTTCTGCGTTCATCCGGAGTTTTTTTTTTTCGGACGTGACTGCGCTGTGCCTGTTTACAGCAGAGCTGCGTTTTTGCGCCGTTAGGCAGACATATCCTACTTCTGCGGGTATTTCTTGCCCAGATTAACCTTCTCGGGGGTTTCGTAGGACGTTTGACTCTCACTGTTGTGGTGTTATTCCCCATCCTAGCTGGCCCATATAGAATAGCCGAAGACACCCTGGTCAGCCCTCAGGGGAAAGCAGGGGCAGACCATGGGCATTCCCCGCCATCCAAGGAAGTTTCCATAATTGCAGAGCCGACACATAGCGATCTGGTACTGTGCTCACCCAAGGAATCGTCACGTCCTGCACATGGCTGCTTTGCCTCACTACCGTATATTGGGCCTTCCAGTCACCACAGGCTGTTCCTCCGGAAACCAGAAGAATGCAGTCTGCAGATGACATCCACACTGTGATCTTTCAATTCGGACTTTCCACTTAATGGATTTGCTATCTAAGCAATATTCCATTTCGGGCCACTGGGACGCTTTTTCCACCTTTGATGACGCCCACACAATGAGCTTTTTTATTCAGACTTTCCACGTAATGTATTTGCTAGCCAAGCAATATTCCAAGACAATTTATTATTGTATTTACACCAGGTATGGACGGACTAAGACCATTTATTATTGTATTTATACTAGGCATGGAAGGACTGAGACAATTTATTTTTGTATCTATAACTAGTATGGACGGACCGAGACAATTTATTATTGTATTTATAACTGGTATGGACGGACTGAGACAATTTACTATTATATTTATACCAGGCATGGGCGGACTGAGACAATGTATTATTGTATTTATAACTGGTATGGGCGGACTAACACAATTTATTATTCTATTTATACCACGTGTGGGCTGATTTAGGTTTGGTCAAGGTAGGTCATGGTTGCTCCACAGGTGTTAGGTACTTCATTGTGCCCAGATTCTAACACAACACCCAGAGATACCCGCATTACCGCGGTGGTTAGAGCGCTGGCTTGCTGAGACAGTGATCGGAGTTCATTCATCATCTATGGCAGAGTGTTTTCCCATCAGTGGGGTTTTGGGGTCGAGCCATTCTCATAAAATGGACGCCAGCAAATGTTTAGATGTCCAGGAGATTTGTTTGCGTAGAGAAAAATGTTGATGAAGGAAACTGGTCTCCACACCTCATTCTACCATACTCTAGAATATGAGAAGGATTAGCATTTTACATAACTGGTGGGTTGGTATGAGGGTTAGGAAGTGATGTTGGCATGAGAGCTGCCAGACAAGGAGGTCTCGATGCCTGCACTCGACGGCTGCTACAAGAGGGAAAGACTGACGACCAATTCCACGGTACACTCAGGCCTAACAATGTGATGATCGTAATACTTCACATCCCCACAGCAATTTTGTAATACAGAACTTGTGTTTATTTAAGCTGGTGCGTTGGTATAATGGTTCGGGCATTAGCCTGACAACGACACGAGTGCTGTCGGACATCGGTTCAATGCTTACTCTCGCCGTTCGCTACGAAAGAGAAAGTCTGGTCTGGTCACACATTCCTACATGATCTAAGATCTACAAATCAAGGATGGTCGTAACATTTCAAGAAGAAGACGATGCGTCACTTACAAGCGTGCCCCGAGTCCAGTGACGTCCTTTTGGTTAACTAATAAAAAATAAGTAATGGACTACACTCGAGTTCAAGGCGAGCATACAGCTGTATTTGCCATTATTATACTTGTCTTGACAATATCAAAAACCATTTACCTGTTTCAGGGTGTACTGCCCGTGGGACCCTATTGGCAGGAACTTTCCTGTGAAGAGCGGCAACAACACTTGGAACATCAACTTCACACTCCAGATTAGCATTTGCCAGATTCTCATTGACAATAACCTCAAGCAATTTTAAGTTGCTTTCCGAAACGGGGTCGGTGAGGTGCAGTTTCTGCAATAAACACTCGACGTAATCACCAACAGAAAGACACCCATTTTCTCCAGGGAAAGCACTGCTGAACAGGACGTAGGAACATTGCTGTAGGTTCTGGTGTTGCCCATGTACGGCAGTAAGTGCTGAAATATAGAAGTACACATCTCTTCAAAGTTTTCTGATGTGTTCGGTTAATGCTACTTGCGTAAGGCACACAAAAGATTAATGTTGAGCGTCGCCAGCTTACTTCTACTCAGCCTAAAATGTGTACCAGGAAATTTCTGGGGAAGTAAAGACATCTGCTACAGGTCACATCATACACCGACTGTAGAATTATCTATACTGATGCCTACCGGCTTTGTGGTCTTGGATTTGAATCTTCATTGAGGAGGATTTTTTTTAATTTGTTTTTTTTTTAGGGGGGAGGGGGGGAGGCCTCGCTCGCTTTGAATTCAAGCGCAGTCCACACACACACTACTTCTAGTAGTGCTGGACTGAATTTTGTGTGTGGGTTAGCTTTCCCTATTAACAGTGTCCCTCGCCATCAGGGGAACTCACTTCGACTTCAGAGGTGTTTGTAATTAACGTCCCCAGGTCAAGGACGGTAGGTCAACATTTTAGTCCAGCTGTCCGGTGTAGGGGTTGAACCACTTACCTCGGCATCGGCACATCGGACACGCGTTCTTATTCATTCGGCCATGCTGACCTACAGAGGAGGATTGTGAAACTTGACACGGTCGTCCTGGTCGACACAGCCTAAAACGGGTGCCAGGAAATGTCTTCAGAAGTAAAGGCGGCCTCCAGGGATACAGCCACTGAGTGCGGGTTGGTGTATACACGATATGTGTCTAGCACCATATGACTAATGCATAATATATCATCTATATCAATATCTCTATATATTGTCTGTATCGTCAATATCGTCTGTCTATTGCTACTTGTAGTCATTTAATAAAACATGAATATTGACTATCTATTGATAGTGGTTTAACAAACATCAATAACAAAATCAACATCAACTAGTACTGCTTCAACAACAAGAATTACTACTACTACTACTACTACTACTACTACTACTACTACTACTACTACTACTACTACTACTACTACTACTACTACTACTACTACTAATAATAATAATAATAATAATAATAATAATACTATTGTTAATACTACTACTACTACTACTACTACTACTACTACTACTACTACTACTACTACTACTACTACTACTAATAATAATAATAATAATAATAATAATAATAACAATAATAACAATGATAATAATAATACTATTGTTAATACTACTACTACTATTATTATTATTATTACTACTACTACTACTACTACTACTACTACTACTACTACTACTACTACTACTACTACTACTACTACTACTACTACTACTATTAATAATAATAATAATAATACTATTGTTAATACTACTACTACTACTACTATTATTACTACTACTACTACTACTACTAATAATAATAATAATAATAATAATAATAATAATAATAATAATACTATTGTTAATACTACTACTACTATTATTACTACTACTTCTACTACTACTACCACTACTACTACTACTACTATTACTACTATTACTACTACTACTACTACTACTAATAATAATAATAATACTATTGTTAATACTACTACTACTACTATTATTACTACTACTACTACTACTACTACTACAACTACTACTACTCTACTACTACTACTACTACTACTACTACTACTCTACTACTACTACTACTACTACTACTACTACTCTACTACTACTACTACTACTACTCTACTACTACTACTCTACTACTACTACTACTACTACTACTACTACTACTACTACTACTACTACTCTACTACTACTACTACTACTACTACTACTCTACTACTACTACTACTCTACTACTACTACTACTACTACTACTACTACTCTACTACTACTACTACTACTACTACTACTACTACTACTATACTACTACTACTACTACTACTACTACTACTACTCTACTACTACTACTCTACTACTACTACTACTACTACTCTACTACTACTACTACTACTACTACTACTACTCTACTACTATTACTACTACTACTACTACTACGATTGCTGCTGCTTCTACTATTATTACTACTACTACTAATACTACTACTACTACTACTACTACAGCTACTGCTACTACTACTACTACTACTATTACTACTACGACTACTACTGCTGCTATGGCTACTGCTGTTGCTACTTCTACGACTACTACTACTACTGCTATAACTGCTGATTCTATCACTACTACTAATATTACTACTACTACCACCACCACCACCACCACTACTATTACTCACTATGGACAAGGATTAACAGAGCGGCCCTCAGCACTGTGGTCATGGTCTCTGTGTATAGTAACTTCTTCAAAGAAAAATCAACGCCTGGGATGCTACTTTCTATAACAGATGTGCAGATTCACTTCTGCTGGCGCTAATTTAAATACACTTTCCTCCAGACGTAGCAGACAAAGAAAAAACAAAGAACCAGGATT